>JABEZY010263354.1:0-14579 GCA_013467495.1 Gossypium gossypioides
CTAAAAATTCCTTTACAAAAGTTGTTTATCTATCAACAACCATTCATTTTCTATCATCAAACTTCAAAAATCAAGCATGTTCATTAATGATAAAACCCTAACAGTTTAACAGTTTCACAAATTAGTTCTCAAGCTAGCTAGATTAAGCTACAACGATCCCAGAAACATAAAAATCATTAAAAATGAATTAAAAATACATACCTAATTGAAGGAAATAAGGTTGCTGAAAGTTAAACACAAAAATGGCTTTCTTCTTTGTGAAATTCGGTTGAAGAAAGATGATACAAAATGGTGTTTAATGTGGTTTTATTTATTATTAACTTTAATTACCTAATTACTTAATTAACCTTTATTAACCTTACAAATTACACAAAATGCCAAGCCATTATAATCCACTATCACTATTGTGGTATAATTACCATATAAGGGCCTCCACTTTAAAATTCTGTAGCTATTTAATACCTTTAGCTATTAGAACTCAACTTTTGCATTTTACGCGATTTAGTCCTTTTTTATCAAATTAAGCATGTAAATGGTAAAATTTATTAACGAAATTTTTATACGGTATTTGTCTCATATTGTAGACCATAAAATAATAATAAAATAATTTTTTTTGACTTCGTATTTGTTGTCCCAAAACCATTGTTCCGATTTTACTAAAAACAAGCTGTTACAAATTCTTCCTCTATAGGGAAGGGAAAGCATGCTAAAATAAACAAGGTTAAGTCTTTTGAGCCACCTAAAGTGGAAAAGAAGAGAACCAATAAGCCTAAAGACATATCCAAGTCTAAGTGTTTCTTCTGCAATAAGAATTGGAACTTTAAGGCAAATTACAAAGAGTGAAAGGATTACCTAGCCACTAAGGGCAAAGGTGTCGAACTGTTTATGATAAAAAATTTCTTACTGGAAGATTTGATAGACCACTGGTTCATTGACTTTGGAGCCATTAACCATGTGCGTGTTTCTCTACAGGGGTTCGAGGAAATGAAAGATCTTAGAGATAAAAGTCTATCTTTGCAAACCAAAAATGGGACAAGTGTAGCAGCTGAAGCAGTGGTAGATATACATCTTTATTTTAGTAATTTTAGGAAGATTATTTTCAAAGACGTTTTCTATGTACGATGTTTCAAAAGAAACTTAATTTTCATTACATGTTTATTTAAAGACAGCTTGACTGTGACTTTTAATAATAGTGTTGCAATATTTAGAAATCTTAATCTGTAATGGATGGATGTCTAATAATCTCTATTTTATGAAACAAAAGATGTACACACTGCTTAAAACTGAAAATTCGAATAAAAGACTTAAAACTTCTCACTCTAATGAGGCATACCTTTGGCATTTGAGTCTTGGTCATATTAACCATGAAAGAATCACTAGACTTGTGAAAGATATCACTTTAAGTTTTCGTAAAGAAGTTGATCTTTCACAATGTGAATCTTGCTTGAAAGGTAAGATGACTAAGTGATCTTTTAATGCAAAAGGAACGAGGGTCGTGAAACCCTTAGAACTTGTGCACACTAACGTATGTGGCCCAATGAGCATTAGTGGAAGAGGATGTTATGATTATTATGTAACCTTTATCGATGATTATTCCATATATGAGTATGTGTACCTAATGCACCAAAAAATTGAAACCTTTGATAAATTCAAAGGGTTTCGTGTAGAAGTGGGGAAACAACTAGGTTTACCCATAAAGCCACTTTGGTTTGATCAAAGTGGGGAATATTTATAAGATTAGTTCTTAGGGTATCTCATAGAGAATGGGATATTATCTCAATTAACTATTTTGGGAACTCCACAATAGAATGGCGTGGTAGAGATAAGAAATTGAACTTTCTTAGACATGGTTTGCTTGATGTTATGTTATTTGAAGCTGCTAATATCCTTTTAGGGATATACCCTACAAAACGGCTTGTTATATTCTGAATGATGTACCAACTAAGTCTGTATCTAAACTCCATACAAATTGTTGCACAGTAGGAAGTCTAATCTAAATCATTTAATGATTTGGGGATGTCCAACTCACGTATTGGACAAATATGCGAGGAAGTTGGATTCACAGACAAATTTGTATATGTTTGTAAAATATCCTAAGGGAACAAAGGATGGTTTGTTTTATAACTCGAAAGTGCAAATAATGATAGTATCAACTCATGCTACTTTCATTGAGGAAAGTTACATGAATTACTTTAAGCCTCGAAGTAAAGAAGTATTTAAGAAACTTTAGGGAAATACACAAAGCCTCATAGTAACAGTTCCAAAACCAACTCCTAATTGTTTACCTACAAACCATCAGAAACATAGGCAACTTCATCGGAATGGGAGGATTTCTCACAGGCCTGAGTCCTTCCAATTTGGTGAAAGTGTTCTAAATACTAAGTCTACTAAACAAGAAGATGATGACCCAATCACATTTGATGAAGTGATGCAGAAAGCTTATTCCAAGTTTTGAGAAATATCTATGAAATCTAAGATGGATTCTATGCAATCAAACTTAATCTGGGAACTAGTAGATTTACTAGAAGGAATAAAACTCGTAGGGTGTAAGTGGATCTACAAGAAGAAAAGAAATGCAGATGGAAAAATGGAAACCTACAAGGCCAGACTTGTAGCAAAAGGTTACACTCAGAAAGAATGCATTGATTACAAAGAAACCTTCTTTTTGGTTGTCATGCTCAAGTTAATCCACATATTGCTATCCATTACGGTGACTTATGATTATGAGATATGAAAAATGGATGTGAAAGAAACGTTCTTGAATGTTTATCTTGAAGAGGCATCTATTTGATGTAACCCAATGGATATATAGCTAAAGGAAATGAGCATAAACTTTGCAGCTTAGATTTATATATGGACTTAACCAAGCATCCTACTATAGAACCAAATATTTGATCAAGCAATCAAAACTTTTGGATATCAGCAAAATGTAGATGAACTTTGTATTTATAAATTTATTAGGGATTAGAAATGTTGTAGGGACATTGTCATCAATTAAAATATGGTTAACTCAACAGTTTAGCAAGAAAGACTTGGGAGAAGCTAATTTTATTCTAGGTATTTGAACCTTGAAGGATCGAATGAACAAAGTGATAGCATTATCACAAGCTTCATACATAGACAAGATATTGGAACGTTATGAAATGTCTGATTCTAAGAAGGGAACCCAACCTTTAGTATTGATATTTCCATATTTCTTTGGAGGATTGTCTTAAGACAGCGAAATAAAGAGAAAACATGAGAAAGGTTCCTTATGCTTCTGCAATAGGAAGCCTCATGTATGTTATGTTATGCACACATGCAAATATTTGTTTCATAGTAGGGTTGGTGAGCCAATATCAGGCCAATCTCGGTCTAAGGCACTAGCAAGAAGTTAAGCATATACTCAAGTATTTACAGAGAACGTGGGATTATATGCTTGTGTATTCTAGAGGAGATCTTACTCCTATTGGATATTCTGATTTTAACTTCCAAACATGTCGAGATTCGAGGACATCGATATTGAGTTGTGTCTTTATCCTAGGTGGCACGTTTATAGTGTGGAGAAGTGTCAAGTAGAGTTGTAATGCTAACTCCACTATGGAGGCCAAATATGTGGATGCTTCTAAGGCTACAAAAGAAGCAATATGGCTTGAAAGTTCCTTTTGGATCTTGAAATTATTCTTGATATGGAAAAAGTTATCACATTGTATTATGATAATAGTGCGGCAATAGCTAACACTAAGGAAACCAAAAACCACAAAAGGATGAAACACATCGATAGAAAGTAGCACATCATAAGGGAGGCAGTAGCAAATGAAATTGTGGATGTTGTAATGCCCTTACTTGACCTAATCATCGAGTCCAGGTATAGAGTGTCACAAATGAACCTATATGATCTAATACTAAAATCAGAAAATTTGGCAAACAAAGTTATTACTTTATTTCAAATATTTCTTTCAATAGGAACCTTAAACCAAACTTAATTGACTACCTTAAACTTTTCTAAGAAAGATGACTTAATTACAATATATTTAACCCCAAGGTGAAGCCTCTAAAGGTACCCCTTTCCTATGTACATGACATCAAACTGACGATGATCCTCGATCTAACACGGTCTGGCTTGGTCCCTCCTCAAGATTTATAAACAACCATCGAGTCTTACAAACATAGGCCAAACGTCTGTAAGTTTAAGAGAACCTAGTAAGTTTCTTTATTGCATTACTCAAAAAAAATGTAGATCCTGTCTTGTAGGGGTAGTAAATGAAAAGAAACTGAACACGTTTAACTCATTGATCATTTTGGGATGATAACTCTTAATGTGGGGTGGCGGTCTTCGATTCACTTTTCAAGCTTATCTATTGGCTGATAGATCACTAAGTGATCTTCCACTAGTTGATCCTATAGTCATTTGACTAGTTTTGGTGGTTTCTCAGAGGTCTTACCATAACTGTGGACTATGACCTTTCCTTACATGAATTGTTTCTTTCATCCTTTCCTAGCTCTAGATATCTATCTACTCATGGCTTTTATGTTAAATCCTTAATTTCCAATTTTGATGGTCGATTACTAGTATGGGTCATTTTTCCCACCATGTACTTATATGGTTGTCCTCCTAAACTTCCATCCTAAGGACCCCTTGGTTATATCCTCCTTAGCGAACAATCCAAATCTCACTAATCTCTAGCAGACTCCCTTTTCTTACTATAGTACTAAAGAACTTGCTAACATCCCATCTGTCAGGTTAACTAATGAGGACCGACGCCACACGGATGGACTAGATCCCACTCAAGTTGAGTGGTTGTTTAGATTACTTCCTTGTAATCCACCATATTTTCGATATCTTTCTTTTAAGGTATAACATGACCTTTTGTTGTGGACCATTTTCCAACATACTGTTAGTTGAATGGCCCTTCGAGTTTATGATTTCTCTTGTCTATTGGTTCCTTGTGGAATTAACTTCATGGCGGGTATACCCACAATAATTTCCCTTCACAGAGGAATAGTCTTGAAAAACATAACTGTCACTTGGGTAACCCTATTAGCAACTTTTCCTATCCCTAGGTTCGAACTAACTCCTCTCTATAAATTTGACGAACTGGGTTACATATGGTTGAACCTCCCCATATACCTACGATCTCATCGTAGTCTCACACTGGGAGTGAATCTCTCGATAACCTCCTAAGGCCTTCCCTTAACATGCAAAGTTTCATTGAGCAATTTTTAGCGACTTTTAATAGCGGATTCTCATCTGTGGCTCTCTAGTAATTCGTCTTTTGTATTCCTATAAGGCATTACCAACACTTCATTTCCATAATTGGTTCTAGCCGGGTTAACACCATATGCCCTACCGACCTCTTATTTTGTTAGAGTATGCCCAAAGACCAATCATGAGATGATGGTAATCACATACTCGTTTTACCTTGTTTGTTAATATAAGGCATTGTCATTGTTATTTTAGTTTCTTTTTTTATGTGTGTAAATGAACTGATTAATAATAAAGTCCTGAGAATAATATGATTATTCTTAAATTTTCCTTAATAATTTATTATTGTGGGCTTGGAGAATAATAATGCATTGAGACTAATGTGTAGTTCATTGATGACAAAGTGTTGTTAGTGACATAGGGATATCAAAATCAATACATAAGTATGTGTTAGACAACAACATACTAGACTGACCCGTTATGAGTATGTTTCTTGGATTATTATGCAATAGTCACAACATTAACCTTAGTGATAACTTTGTATACGATCCTTAGACTTGAGATCATCATTGTCCCAACATCGTGAGTCATATATTTTGATACAGTCAAATGTCTACCGTAAAAGGTTTTACTATAAAGACTGATGTTGGATATACCACAATCTATGTAGTGGGATATGATTGATCAGGATAGGATTTGTCCCTCCTGCATAATGGGAGCAACATCTTAGGCCACTTGATGGAGTAAGACTAGGAATGCATAGTCATGCTCAAATAAGTTGATATGTGATTTTACACTTATTTGTTTATTGTAGTCTACTTAGAATGTCAAGAAATATGAGATTGAACTATACAAGTGTGACTGTTGCATGACTTGTGTCCAATCTCGATATAAAGGATAAAAGAATATAATACATGAAAATTTTATCACAAAAATGTTATGTCGAATCACGACTTCTTATAACTTGGGTAGCAATGATGCATTGCTAGATGTCATTCATTGCTTGTGACAATAGAAATGTTCTAGTATTACCACCAATGTTACAATAGCCTACAGGGTCACACCCTATTGTTGAAGCGAACAGAATCCAAATATAGTTGGTATTGTGTTTAGCTGTCATATAAATTAAATTAATTATTGAATTAATTTAATTTGAAAATTAAATTTTGAACACGTTATATGTACAAACTTGTTGTACACAAATAGACAACATAGCTAAAATTAATATATGAATTTGATTCATATAAAATGTTAATTGAATATAGTTTACCAAATTTATTAAAATAAATAGTTATAAAAATAATTTCGGTCAAAGTTAAAAAGACATGGAAGTTGATATTCTTTTGGAAAGAATATAATCTTTTTAATATGCTTTCCATATGTTTCTCTAAAAAGTAAAAAGGGAATTATTCCATTTTTATTAGGTCAGATTCATAAAAGGAATATAACCCCTTTGTGTGTTTGGGTTACTAAGAAAATAAAAGAAAAAAAATCAGAAAGGATCTAGCAGTCGTTTTTGAACATTCTCTCTGAAAAGTTCAAGAGGTTTTTTGTTCTTCGTTTTGACTAGGTGGAATACGTAGAGGCCGAGACATTTCTGGTTATGGCTTGGAATCGGCATCGCAAAAAGAAATTAGATCCTGAAGGTATATGTTCAAATCTTTTTCAACACGATTCCTTCCTCATACATGGATTCATGGTCGATGATCGCTAGAATATTTTTTTCGCTGCGCCACAAGGCGAACCAGTGATCCAACATGTTTACCGTTTTGGAAAATCTTTCCCATTTCTATTAGTTTTGCCTTTTCCAGCAGATTCCTCAAACCCACTGGCTAGCTATCACTTGTCAGCCCTTGTATTTTTCCTCATTTGCATAATCTTTCCATGAATACCACCCTGGCGGACTACCTCGTGTTTACTGTCCCGACAGACTTTATTGGTTGCCATAGTCGAGCTATGGTTTTACACCTTTAAACCCCTTTTGAGGTGTCACCTCGAAGGACCTTACCGACGTCACGATGTAGCTCTATGGAACCTAATAATCATTGTCACGATGTCACTCTAGCAAGCTAATCGATAACATTTCATTTCTCGTCTAACCTTGATGCTTGAACACCACAGTGTCCCCTCCACAAGGCCTGCAGCTTCGCACATCACGGTTTGCACCAAGCAACATTAGATTGTAGAATCTTAACGGAACGCTCCTTATTTATCCTCCCATACCTCTATTTCACCATTTCTAACCTTGATGCTTGAACACCACAGTGTCCCTTTCGTAAGGCCCGGAGCTTCGCACATCACGATTTGCATCTAGCAAAGTCTAGATGGCGGTATACAAAAACACCATTTCCCAAATCCTAACTTCATCTAACCCATCAATAATTTCCCCCACCATACTCCACTGTCACAAACGTGCATTACATGTAATTCATAAACATATTATCATGGAATATGCTACCTTTCAGGTATAAATTCATAACTATTTCATGCATACTGACAAACTTGTGAATACTCATACACCTAATCAACCTTATACATACAAAGCATTCCCAACATTAGAGATCATACATCACCACAGAACTCACTCTAAACTCAACAACAATTCATGCTAGCAATACGACATCCCAAAAATGGAGTATAGAAACTCACTTGATGCTTCTTTGCCTCATCAATTTAGCTTTTTCAGATGTCAAAGGTTCCATCCTCTTGGAAGCTAAGCATTTTAACCAAAATCATAAGTTAAACCTAGCACCCCAGCTAAAAACTCAATTTCCAAAAACATGAAGAACCCCTCAAAGGTTCTGGAAATTCTTAATTTTATTTCTTAATCCTACTACCACCGAAGGACTTAGACCCTCACCAGCTCATTGGATTTTCTACTTTTCTGACTCAAACCTCATGTTTATTGCTCCATGCAGAGCTTCCTATAACTATCTCTTTTTTGGAGCAACCAAGAAAACTATGAAGAAGAAAAGCAAATTTAGTAGATCTAAGAAGAATTCACCCTGGTAATTCATTTCTCAACTTTTTATATCCCTTCACGCACGATTCTTAACCCTATAGAAACCATCCATTGACAATCATTTTGTCTCCCACTAACAAACCAGTTGGTTCTTATCCAGCCGAACCAGAATTGGATCTCAACCATGTCCAAAACAACCACTAAAATTTTCCTAATTTTTCTTTAAAAACCACCAACTTACGGTTTCTTTAAATTTAACCCCCAATTACTCCTAATTTCCAAACTTAAGAAAAATCGGCTGTGACAACTCTCCCACCCTAAAAATTTCCTTTCACGCTCAGCCTCAAAGGTAGACTTAGGGAATCTCTTCCCCATCTTTGCCTTTGTACAGTTCACTGAAGTAATCACCTTTCATCCTTACCAAAACCTTCAACTTGGTTACCCTTTCATACATTCTCTGCCCAGTTTCTGGATCCATCAGCACTTAACAAAAGATAGATACCAACTCATTTGCGGATATCAAAACATTTTGTTGTTGGATAGACCTCTATCCATAGAGTTTCTTCTCAATCTCCATTTGGCGGACGCTCTAGGGCGAACACCACTTGACAAGCATTTCGTCGATTTCAATTCTGGCGGATAATTCTGCAAATCCTAGATTTATTCACACACTAACTCTGCCCATCTGGTGGGCCAATTTCCTTCTCATCAAGGGTCAGCTAAGCTTGCCCATAAAATATTTTTACTACTATCTTGGAGAAGTACCAGGGCTACTACTCTAATTCCAGAGTTCTATTCCAAAAGTAACAATGGCTTAATAGCCATTCTTGAAAAAAAGGTTATCGTTGGTTGGACTTAAAACTTGCCCTACTTACCTAATAGTTGCACATTAATGGGTAACAGTTGGCAGATTTTTCTTTTTCCCATATCAAAAAGTGTATATCATTCTTAAATTTTCCACAATTTCCCATACACGCTTTTGGTTATAAATAAACTAGAGCATTGAGAGGGAAGTTCGTTAGCCTACAGACCTTTGGCTTGATCAATCCTCCTATTATCTCTCACTTCTCTTCTTCCCATATTTCTTTTTCTCAACTAAATATAATATTTGGTGTCATTCCCAAGTACTCTTGTCATTGAAATTTTGATGATTCCTATTCGCCGAGTAAAAATTAAGCTGACGATGTAGGCAAGGTGGGGACTTTCAACTTCCAAGGGCATATTCACCAAACACGACATCGTGAATCACCTGACTATTCAGGGAATTTGGTTACCTTATCTTAATATTTTGCTTTTGGGTGGTTTGAGAGGAGTATTGACTAGGCGGCGCAATTGACTACCCCATGACCCTTTTCTGGGCATCTCTCTTTGGTACTAACCCTCTCATCTCTATAACACTCCCTACTTGGCTCGATCACCGAATCTAAATAGAGAATGACACAACTTAAAACATACGAATTTATCAACAAATATTTGAATTTTTTAAGTATTGAGTTCTTAGTGTAACCCTTAGTATGACAATACGAAACAATCAAATCAATATTACTCCAAATAAAACATTTCTAGATAAAACATTTGGCGGAAGCCTTAAATATAAGTTGATAGATTATATAAAACGTAAGATGATTTAAACCCACACAATAGTTTCAAGTGCATTAGTGGCGGTTAAAATAACATTCAAAACCATTTGGCGTATATGCCAATGAGACAATCTTATAGAACAATATATATTAAATTACATATATCAAAGGTTTATAAAGATTCTCATCAAATTGTACCTTGACAAAAGTGAAAGTTCGTTATACAAGTTGATTACAAAATAGGTCTACACACCAACCTCGCAAAGGTCATGCATGATACAAAATTAAACAGATGACTTACAATCAACAGTTCTCTGGTGTAGTCCCTTCAACAGAACCACTTCCTTCAATCAGCATGCTTGAGAAGGAAAGGATAATAGAGTAAGTTCAAACAAACTTAGTGAGCTCCATAAAGAAAACACAACTATTATATAGTGATATTACTGATAACTAGCTTTAATATCATAAGTATACCCAGAAATTCAGAGAGGTTCAAACACTATAATCATAATACGCTCAATGGCGTTCATAGAACATAGACAAACTCAATACACCAACTTAACCCGACACATGGGCGGTTACACTCTGCCAACTTAAACATAACTTATACATAACCCATCCTTATACTAGTCTCGTACTTAAAATTCAGAATCAGAATCATATGTACACACCCCCTAACTCCTCATATCATATTTGTCTAGTCACATACGTTTTCTCGTGATCTACCAGTCTGGTTTGCAATATAGCTACCCTACCGGAGGCATCATAAAGATATTCTCATTCTTCATCATAACATCTCACATACCACATATTGGTGGTACTGGCTTGTGTAGTAAGAAGGGTGTTACAAATCGAAACATAACAGACCATACCTACACTAATAATACTAGTTGAACACCACAAAACCAAACACCACACTTACATTGTTGAGATGGAACACTTACCTTACACAGTTTATAAAAAAATAGAATTTACAACACATGGAGTAAGAAAGAACTCACCAGAAAGTCTAACACAGCAGCTTACTCAGCAGGTCTTTTGCCCTTGTTGCTTGGACCTTCGTTAACTGCTTGAGCTGAAAGAGAGACAAACACATCTATTAGATTATTAAACTATCAAAATTTGACATACAAGCATGTATCAATAACATGCAACCCAATCAATAGCATGTAACCCAA
This sequence comes from Gossypium gossypioides, assembly GCA_013467495.1. NCBI lineage: Eukaryota > Viridiplantae > Streptophyta > Magnoliopsida > Malvales > Malvaceae > Gossypium > Gossypium gossypioides. The sequence goes on from JABEZY010263354.1 coordinate 10,906, forward strand.
AAGTAGGAGGTTTCCTCCCTTAAGAAGAATTCTAAAACCTATGTATGCATTATTGCAAACACATAAATTTATTCGATAATGACTTAAGGGTTTACCAGAAATTTGGTGATAAATGCAGGAACTCCTTGCTACTGACTCTAACTTAGAATTTCTAAAGCTTCCGAAAAAATACAAGGAATAAGAAGAAAAATGTGCAAACATGCTATTATGATGTCCTTTTATAGAAGAGACACCCAAGAACAAAACGTAGTGGAAAGTAAGAAGATCCCACGATTGCTCTAGAAATTTAAGAATAATTAATTTAGTATCAAATCATCTATAGTATCTTAGTTTAGTTCTAACTAGGTCTCAACTAAAATCTAACATCGCTTACCACGTCATCATAACATATACTAACCACAAGGGCAAACTTATCAAGCTATGAACTAGTGAGTTTGTCCAAAACATCTGGGGTTGACAGATACCTTAACAGAAGAGGCCATCAAACCCTAAAGTTTACCAAAACCTAGAGTTCTCCAAATGGAGAATCCTACAAAATACGCTATACACACAACCAAAAACAAATACTCTACTAACTTATTCGTTTTCTATTCTTAGCATAAACAATTATACACCAAACAGTGATTTGATACATTATTCGTCAGGCGAGCTATTACAATCTCTTTCAATACTTCTTTTGGAGGGGATGGTTTAACGCGGGAGAATATGCATTTCTTTCGCTTATGGTTAAGTAGGGACATGGCAAGAATCTGCCTCAAGAACTGAGGGAGTCCTTTTCCTCAACCTCTCTGTTCCATTCTTTGATTCCATTCATTACGACTGCTACAATAACATCATTGGGAGACCATGTCAGCACCACTCACTTTCCTTTCTTTTCATTGTCAAGAACTTGCCTCCTTTCATTCACAACCCTAGCAATTTCCTTTCAACCATTGTCAGGGTTGAGAAAATCCTTGATTGCCCTACAAAGTGGAAGTGAAGCCAAATAGGTTGGTGCAAAAGGGCCACCTACTCTAGTGAATAACAATGTGTCCAACTCTCTAGATTCATAGAAGTTTGTCTGCCAGAGTTATGGGTTTACATCTCTCTCCCCGTCTGGAAGTCTATATTCAAACCTTTGAATGTTTAGAAAAAGGGGTTAGAAGATGGTACTGGCTCTCATAAGCTGCGCCTTGACAAAAAGGTGCACTTGCAAAATGGGGAGTCTCTAAGCCCTTGAGGGATGTACATTAGATACCAAATTTGGCATCCAAGCATACTTTTCTCCTCATAGTTCTCATTTAATCCTTATTCAAACCAGACACAAAAGGCCTTCCTCGTTTAATTTCAAACTTACAGCTAAGTATACCCAGTGCTACGGGTCCTTTCGATATGAATATCACAACTCCATCTGTATGTGTAAACTTTACAGTGTCATCCTTGAATTCGACACTCTCACTCCTCTAGTTCCAATGAGGAGGTTGTTAGAGAGGATGGAAGGAATTCGACGAATTTCTTATTTTCAAGAATCAGACGTGCTCATTCCCACTTTTTTTGAAAGACTTAGCCAAAAGGAGGTGAATTCACCAATGAGATGGCAACTCACTCGACGAATAATAAGACTTAACTTTTATTGTATCTTTTCTTTGATAAAATTGTCTTCTTTTATTCTGTGCCTTTTTATTTACTTTACTTATCCTCTATCTGTACTTTTTCCCAAATCATTTGTTTTTAGTTTCGTCTCTGTTTGCCACTTTAGGCAGATCTGTCTATTTACACTCATCACATAATATCTTAAAATAAGGACTCAAAGGACCTAGCCAGATTAAACATCAAGCACATAAAGGTATTCTTTCCAATTCAAACGTCCAAAGGACTGACTAAACTGCGCTTTTTACCACTAAAATTGTAATGCCCTTACCCGACCCAATCGTCGAGTCCAAGTATAGCCATCCATGCACAATTATTAACCCTATAGAAACCATCCATTGTTAATCATTTTGTTTCCCACTAACAAACCAGTTGGTTCCCATCCAACCGAACCAGAATTGGATCTCAACTATGTCCAAAATAGCCACTAAAATTTTCTTAGTTTTTCTGTAGAAACCATCAACTTATGATTCCTTTCAATTTAACCCCCAATTATTCCTAATTTTCAAACTTATGGAAAACTAGGTGTACTAGATGTAGTCAAAATCACATCAGAGAATAACCTTGCAGACCCCTTTAACAAAACTCTACTAGCTAGGAGTTTTGAGAAACACGTGGAGAGTATGGGAATGCAGAATATGACTCATCTACTTCACTAGGGCAAGTGGGAGGCTGTTGGATCTAATGCCCTAAGTGTAGTATATTCGTTTATATGCTTGTAATTTTTTCGAACAGATTGGTTTAATAAAATTATTCATGAATTACATTAATACCCTTTGTATCTTATCCTCAATGGTTTTTGCACACAAATAAAAATGGAAGCAAATATTAGCTCACTAGTTATCTAATTTTTAACTAATATTATGTGATATCACGAGGTCACATCGTAATACGAAAAGACAACTTATATTAGTAGATGGACCTAAACATATCGTTAGTCTAATAAAAAATGAGCAAACTGATTGAAAGAAAAATATGTCGTCTATCAAGTCAAATAGGGGAGATGCTTTCTCTTGAGCATGAGAGCTAATGATTCCCAGAAGATGGAGACATAGATATGTCTGACTGGACTAACAGTACATCGAATAGGACTACAATATAATAGACCATGAATATATTCACTTGTGACGTTCATAGTGTGACACACACCTTAATCCTAAGTTGATGGTGGACTATGTATGTGTGACTTGTATACTTTGATATAAGTAAAAGCCCAAGTTTAAATAGATAAGGAACCGAAAGTTGGTGCTTTGGGTATACCACTTCTACAGTATGTAGCATCATTAGCAATAGTAGAATTCATAACCCAAGAAATAGGTAAATGATATTCTCTCATTGGCATTTAATGATAAATGAAAAGTAAACATGTCCACAAGTCATTTGTCTTTGTGATGAATGACTTAATCACTATTTTAGAGCATTTGACTTTTCATGAAGGATGATGTAATAGTTACTATGAGATAAAAAAGGATCATATTGAGAGGACAAATTTATCCCAAAAGGGGTTAAAGATATCCTATGAGGGTAACACACTTATGACAAGGTCATTAGGCGAGCACTAATCAAGTAGCTTTCGTAATGGTATATAATTGGGGAGAGCTCAGTCAAGATACTATAGTGGAATGACTTCATGACTAAATGAGTTTATAATTAATAGGTGAAAAGTTGGAACTTAAATGTAGATCATTTAAGCCTTAATCACATATGTCCGATCGGTTTTCGCAAGCTCATTGAAACCATAAATGAGTTGCATGTTGAATTAAATGAACATAAATGGATAAAAATGATAAAGTTAGATAAATGAGTTACATTTGAAAATGAATGTTGTTACTAAATGTGGAAATGACTTGAGAATTAATTTAAGTTTTTTGAATTATTATTTAATTAAATAGTTGAAGTTTAAAAAATAGAATTAAATTAATTGGCCATTGTGAATCCATTGAATGTAGAAATTAAATATACTTTCTCATAAATTCTTTTATAATAAAGTTATGATAACTTTAACAGAATTAGAATTGGGTTGAGAAAATTGTTTAATTAAATTA
>JABEZY010263413.1:424-13198 GCA_013467495.1 Gossypium gossypioides
CTTGGTTCGTGTCATGCTTTGACGGCTCGGGAAGCATATACATCACTCGTCTCTTGCTCCTACGTCCATTGGGCCTATAATTAATCAACCTGCACACTCAATTCAACACATTAGCACTATCTAAGACCCGTGTCGGTCTAATAGGTCACCACACTTACAAAATGAGTTAAAAAAAATTATTTTTAATTATTTTTAATGCTAAGTACTAAATACCGAAAATGTAACAATAAGTATTAAAACGGCTAGAAAACAAGCTCTTTAAGTGTGCAAATAGACCGAAATTACTACTACATTTGATGCCAGGTCAATAAACATCATTTCATTCGAAATATAAATCGATTCATTTAGTTGGATTTACAGAGAGGAAAAAAAACATTGACCAATAAGCAGGGAGAATTTATCTTTTTATGACCGAGATAATTTATTTATTTTCTTTTCATAAATAGAGTCACAAAATGTATTTTTAGACGAGAGAAAATTAATTTCAAATTTAAATTTTAAACCACTAAAAAAGTAAATTAAAGAATTTAGTAAGCTAGTCGATTGAGTTTTAGCTCGGTTGGTATCGACATTGTTGTCAGTGTAGGAGAACGTGGGTTCGAGTACGCTGAAACACATTATTCTCCTATTGAAGGATTGGGGAGGGGTTATAATGTTTTAAAAAAATTTAGTAAGCTTAAATCTAATTTTGTAGAGGACAAAGATCTTTCCCCTAAAATTAGATGATTAGAAGCTTAAATTTCATTAACTAAAAAGAACCCTTCGGAAAAAGGAAATACAAATACCATTTAAACTAGTTTGACTAAGACTTGTCTAATGGGAAAGATCCTATATTCTCAATTGAACTAACCAATATTTGAAATGGCAGTTATTTTAACCATAAATGAAAAGCTGGATAGTAAGTCATGGAATCTAAATGAGTACCATTTTTCAATAAACAAACTAATTTCATCACTCATGGCCTTCACTGCTATGTTCTTGGTGGTATTGTGTATGTCAAATCCTGTTCCATCACATCACTATTTGTTGAATACAAGCATTGAAAACACATTTTTTAGGGGAAATAAAAACCCTAATAATAGAAAATTGCCAAGTACATGAAGCCTTTCAAACCAAAATTCAACCTATTTTACACCAAGTGTGCAATCATTCTAACCGGTAACACTATATATTCAACAAAGATTCATCTCTTTTCTTCATTCTACTAACCAAACATTGCCTGGAAAAAATTGAATTCGTTGAGTCTGGAAAAACAATGCTGATAACAATCACAATTCGGGATCTTCTATTTCCAGTTTCATTTCTCTTGCTTCTTCCATGTGAAGCAGGTGCCAACATCTCTTATCCCTTGCGCTGTTAGATATTGTCAATATATAGGAATGGGATCTCATGATTTTTATAATCAGTGCTTGAAGGGTTTTCTTATCTTCCTTTTTTTTTTAAATTTGGATTTGCTTGCAGTTGCTGCAACACTTGGAATCTGCTATGGCCGTGTTGCCAACAACCTCCCACCAACCTCGGAAGTGATCAACATTCTCAAAACCAATGGCATTTCGAATGTCCGAATCTTCGATCCTGATCCGTTTACTTTACAGTCATTTTCAGGCACCGGGATCAATCTCATGACCGGTGTCCCTAATGAAGTCCTCCCTTCACTTGCCTCAGGCACACCTGCCTCTGCACTCCAATGGCTCCAAACCAACATATTCGCGCATATTGTGCCTAGCCAAATCCGATATATTGCGGTTGGAAATGAGGTACTCCTTAAAGACTCATTCTATTCTCCCTATCTTGTACCCGCTATTGTTAACCTTTACCAAGCACTTAAAATGCTAAACCTTGATGGTACTATCAAGTTATCCTCCCCTCAAGCAGCATCCGTGCTCTCTGTATCCTACCCTCCCTCGCTCGGAGCCTTTGATCCTTCCCTTCGTGCTGTCTTGCGCCCCTTACTGAGTTTCTTGCATGAGACGAAATCACCATTCATGGTCAACGTGTATCCATACTTCAGCTACACAAGCAGTAGGTCGAATCAAGTAACGTTGGACTACGCATTGTTTAGAAGCAATGACATGGTTCAAGACGGTCAGTTGATGTATGGCAATCTGTTTGAAGCGAGCTTAGATGCAGTGGTTCATGCAATGGAGAAAGAAGGGTTTGCGGAAGTCGAGGTGGTCGTGTCGGAGACAGGGTGGCCAAAGGGCGGAGGGGAGGCAGCCAGCGTGGAGAATGCATTGGCTTACAACGAGAATGTGGTGAGGAGAGTAGTGGGAAATGTAGGGACACCAAGGAGGCCTGGGGTGGGAATTGAGGTTTACTTGTTTGATCTGTTTGATGAGAATGGGAAAGGTGGAGATGAGTGTGAGAAGCATTTTGGGATATTTGGACATGATGGTGTCAAGGCCTATGATCTTAGATTTAATTCAGAAAATTAAGTTGGATGTAACCAATAAATAGCATTCATCTTCTTGACAACCTCTTATACTTTCTTTTTTGATTTGGACTTCACTGAGTGCAATTGAAAATATTGAACCGGAGATCAATCTGGATAGATTTCTTATTTTCAATTTTTAATCCTTTTAAAAATTAAAAATATATACATTAATAATAGTTCAGAAAATTTCCTAAAAATTTGAAACATCTAAAAATTACTTTTACAGAAGAGAACATAAAAAATAGTTAAAAGATGTTCATTCTTTTTGGGCAAATTATAAAAATGTCGCTGAACTATTAATTTTCTGATTTAGTCACTAAATTTTTCGAAATCAAATATTTTGATCATTTTTCTGTTACTTATTGTTAGATGATGTGGGCTTTTTTTATTGGACTAATAATAAATATAGTCTTTCAATATTTACACATTCGATCATAAAATATTCAACTCTCAATGATTACAAAATTTGTATCTTAGTTTAACTTCTAAAAAAAATCAATAAATTTAGCCCTCAAAATTTACAAACTTATTGAATTAGAACTAATCTGACAAATTTTGAGGGCTAAATTTATAAAAAGTTTTAGAGTTCAAACTAAAATAAAAAATTTTGTAAACATTGAAGGTTAAATTTATTAAATATTTTATATTTAGAACTAAATTGATATAACGTGGTATCTTAATTGTAAAATGTGTTATAAAAAAATTAAATTGTAAAAAATAAGGGAAAATAGGTTAATGATGATTTTATAACGCTACAAGTGAAGTGAAGTACAGAAGGTACGAGCTGAGAACTGCTATAGGAAGAAGGGAAGCTCTGAAGCTCATATTGCTTCCTCGGATTTGTGCTCCATGTGTGCTTCACGTGTTGTACCTAACTTACACACCTCTAAACAAAAAACTGGGAAAAGAAAATAAAAGTAATCCATTCACAATCTCCTCTCTTTTCCCACGAAAAATCTCTACTGGAATGAACATTCTTGTCACCCCATCCACCTTGTAAGTTACTCCCATTCTTTGTCTTTATTTTTCATTGCGAAATCTGCTTTTGATTCTGCCTTTTCTGCTCTCTTCCTTTATTTATTTTTCGTTGTCAATTTTGATGGCTACTGATTCCACTTCACCCATGTTGAATGCAAATCTTGAATTTTGCCCAAGACCATGATAGACTCGGCTAAGAAATTGCCTCAAATTGCTTCATTTATGCATAATCCCCCCCTGCCGTTACTTTAGAGCTGAGTTAATTTGATTAATTATATAAAGGGTTTGTGGGAATGATCGTTACTTTAATCTGATTACGAGAGACTTTTGCTTTAAGTTAATCAACTGATGAAAATACAAAAAGAAATGTTTAACAAATTTTGGTTTACTGAAAAGAGTACTATCCCACAAAATCCGGGGCTGCTGTAGAAATTTTAGAGATGTGGCTTAATGTTCTTGACTTATCCCAAACATAACAAGGATATGGTGTCTTCCTTCGGTTTCTTTGTACAGTCAGAGGGTTACAAATACAATAGATAATTCTGGAGAGTGGCTCAGTGTGGGTAGTTTGTTTAACTAAGGGTGTCTTTTATCTCATCTTTGGTATGTAGGATAACAAATTTACATTTAACCTCGGTGAATAAGCTTAAGTTCTAATGTTATATCATTCATCCTGTATCTGTTCAAAGTTATACAGGTTTTGGTGGTTAATAAGCTTTTCCATTCTCTGCTATCTGTAAACTTGCTGATATAGTATTCTTATACAAAGCAATGGCATTGGCACATCTTCTAGTTTATTGTGGATTAACATTTGTATTAAATTTCAGATTTTAACAGGTTAGATGGAAGGAAGAAAAGTAAGCTTTGATGTTCCTAGGAGTGACAGAAATGGAAAACCGAAGGTTCTTGATCCAGCATTTTCTGCCTTTTTGGTTCAGCTTCCAAACCAACTTCAAAATTGCCTCAAGGTTTGTCATGGCTCCTATGTAGAGGAAAATTCATTCAATGGAAATTGAAAAACCGTGTTTGATAGATAGGTTTTTCTATGTTGGATTTTGAAGGGAAAGTTCCATTTTCTTTTGTCAAAGTCACAAATCAAGAGACTAGCTAAGGATAATGTTGGAATAAAATCAGTTAACCCTTTTCTTGGGAAGGAGAAGAGTTTATCTACTGGATTGGGGATCGATCTGGAGAAACAATTGCAAGCTTGGAGAGAAAATCCTATATGGGTCAATCAACCTCCAGAAATAAAGGTAAAGAATCCTTAGGGAAATTTGTGGTTTCATTCTCAGTAGTTATTCTAGTTTCCCCCTTTCTTTCAAACATCATGTATATCATGCTATGTTGCTTCAACTCTTCATTTTTGTCAAAGAACCCATGTTTGGCACTTGTGTTTGACATAATTCTTGACATGGATATGAGGATACAACCATCCAAAAACAAAGAAAATTGAACATTCCCGTGCCTAACACATGCTCATATCCGACACTCACACCTGAGTATGAGTATCATAGCTATCATAGATTATAGTTTTGTAACTTTAGAGTAAACTTTGTTAGTACGATTTCTTTCATATAGCCAACACTGCAGAAAACTCCTGGATTCTAATTTTGAAGGTTGATTATATATCCAATGTTTGCACAAGATTGCTTTCATCTTACAGTCCTAATTGCTTTGATGGATACTTTACCCTAAGCATCTATCATTTTGCAAAGTACTAGGAACCTAATGTTATTCTTGGCAGGTCAGTGTACCAAAAGGTTCTCTTTGCAACCTTAAGGCAAAAGTTGATGTTGGATTGCCTCCTGATGCAGTGTATAATATTGTAACAGATCCTGATAACAAGAGAGTATTCAAAAACATTAAGGTGAGTGGTACATTCTCACAGGTGATAGTAGATTTGATGTTTTCCATCTTCAATGTCATTTGTAGCTTCAACATTTCAAACCTTTTCAGAAATTTCTGATTTTTATTTAATAAACTGATCTTATGCTTCAGGAAGTGATATCTAGAAAGGTTTTAGTTGATGAAGGTAAAAGACAGGTGGTTGACGTGGAGCAGAAAGCTTTGTGGAGATTCCTTTGGTGGTCAGGGACCATCTCAGTTCATGTTCTAGTGGATCAAAACGGAGAAGATAACTCAGTAAGGATTATTTGATTTTAAAATCCATGAGTGAGCCTTCTCTGTGAGAAGTTGGACTTTTATTTTTGTGGTTCTGAGTTACATTCAACAATTTCAATCTTTGAAGGATTTGACACTCCACTTAGTGAAGCATTTAATTTCTTTTGCTTAAATCTTTATGTTGTGTGCAAAAAGATCATGCATGGGTTACTAGCGAGTTACTCTCAGTAATTCTAATAATGACTGTTAACAGATGAAGTTCAAGCAAGTAGATGCAGGATTCATGAAAAAATTTGAAGGTCACTGGAGAGTAGAACCTCTTTTCGTTGATGAAGAAACTTGCTTTCCTTTCAAACCTAAAACATGGGCAGAGTATTGTTCATGTACTGGGGGTAAAGGAAGGATTGGGTCGAAGGTGAGCTTGGACCAACTGATTCAGCCAGCCATCGTCCCTCCCCCACCCATTTCTTGGTATCTAAGGGGAATAACCAGCAAGACCACTGAGATGCTGATCAATGATCTGCTCGCCGAAGCTGCTAGACTAAAGGGCAGCTTTGACGCTGAAAATTCAGTCAACGAAATCAATGAACAGCACCAAGTTGAGCAGATTAATGACATTAAAGAAAGATGGAACCTTCATAGGAGAAATGTGAAGCTGCGTGGTAAGAGGCTATTGACTGCTGAATCATCTAAGATTTGATGAGTTCTAAGTTCATATATAGTTGGTTGACTGTAGCATGTGAGTATTTTATATGAAAAATGTCCATTATTATGATGTTTCAGTTTGAACTTTTGAAATCTTCCAAAAGCATTTGAATCATCATCTTGCATGACTTGGATAAGGATATTTGTCCGATATGAAAAATCTATTCTTATTCTTTTATATATATTTAAAAAGTCATACTATTATATCGATGTTTGAATATATATCAGACACGAATGTCAGGACATTTGATACTTCTTTGTTTGAAAAAAAAAAGCATCTGAACTCGATCACAAGCAAATAAAGTGCAAAGCAGACCCCTGAAAGATCATATACCAAAATGTGAGTCTCACCAAACAAGAATTGAAATTGAATGCTTGAATTCAACCAAAAAATCAGACATTCAGAAGAAAATACAGTTTAAAGAGAATAATTTTGTTAGAAGAAAGTAAAAAAGCAATACATATATGGTACATGTAATCTACAATGAAGGGAGATGTAAGACATTCTTGTCTAATTGTGAGTTGCAACTCTTTTATTGTTTCTTCACATTGGTTTCTGTTGAAATGACCGGTCCTACAATATATCTATAATGTAATACATGTTCTCCGAATGGAGAGTTTCTCTCTTGTACAGTTACCTAGATATTCCACAAGAATCACTTTGTCTTGTATGCTGTATCTCTATGTTCCGTATACCGTACACTCAATACTTTCGTTGTCATTTGATTTACCGTTCATTGAGCAATAAATCTTATTGCCGGCAGAGGATACACTGATGGGGAACCTTTGCGGTATTTTATTGACAGTCAAGCCGTCAAGACACTGCTTCTCATAGCTCATGAATGCACCTAGTGCCCCAAGAAAACCTTCATGCCGTAGAAACATTGCTTCAGCCTCACCTTTGGACCTGTAGCATAAATTTCAGAGAAGAAAGGAAGAAAATTAATTAAAAATCAAGGAAGATCGATGTTAGTAAAAGGGAAAATTATTAGAATGCACAGCTTCTAGGTAACAGGACCTGATGTCTACAGATGGAACTATGTATCAAGTGAAAAAGAAGATGGCCAGCTAGTCAACTTATTTCACTTTTTTATAACAAATTACTAAAGATAATCTTTTTTTTTTCTTGCAGACACAGGATAATTGTTAGGATTTCAAGGGAAGCAATTTTGTTCCTCCTTTGGTTAATAGAGGTTTGCAATTTTATCATTGTAATAATTACCTCTACGAGGTAAGCTTTCACATTTTAATTTTCATTGAAGATTCCGTGAGGATGAATTGAACTTGAGAGAATGAAATCATTTTCGACAATCAGCCTCAAGTGTTGAGAATTATCATTTGAGTTTCATTAAAGGGAAATATATAAATGGTTTATGACGAGGAGTGCAACTGAAAAGTTAACACTTCAATAGTTACCAGAAATTAACAGCGACGGAAATAGTGTCCATAGTATAGGCATGACCCCGAATGAAAAAACCGGCAAAAAATATCCGCTTAAGGCCAAACCGAAGTGCATTCAAGTAAGATATCTGGACAAAGAAAAGATAAAAATGAAGCCAACAGAACAACAATCAGTATTAATTATAAAGCCACAAGCATGATGCTTATAGATACTAACATGAGAGAAATCATGAAAGCGAAGTTTCTTTTTCTTTGACCCAAGAAAAAGTATAATCAAAGTACTGACGACCTAAAAGGTAGTCCTAAACAAACCAATGGTACCCAAGGAGTAGCAGAGTAACCATATAATCTGTAGCAGCATTACTATTTAAGTTATTTTGAAGTTTAGTTATATTTCTCCTTTGGCCTGGATGAAGGTAGTGTTAATGGGTTTAGTCCAAGTGATGGACCCATGAGAGTCTAGTCTAGTTACCACTCAATTACTGTGAGAATTACTGGTTCTGTTACGGTTACTGTTAGTAGCTATCAGGTATTTAGGATTGTATGATCTGGGAATCTCGAGTATATATGGAGAGCAGTAATGAATAAAGGCCATAGAGCATTAGACAAAACTCTTTCTCTCTTAGATCTTCTTTGTTTCTTCTCCTCCTCTCTGTTCTCAAAAGGCTCTTTTTCCTAAAAACCCAAAGATTTATAAGTGAGCTGCATCATTGGTATTAGAACTACAGTCTGGCAAGATAGCCAAAGGAATAACCACTAGGATGCAGAAGGAGATCACTCAGATCCAGCAGGAACTTTCTCGGATGCATTTGGAGGTTCAGCATCCCGAAAAGTCAAGCAGAATTGAAAAGGAAACAGTAATTCTCAGGGTAATGGAATAGTAACTAGACTCTCGTGGGTCCATCTCATGGACTAAACCCATTAGGACTACCTTCACCCAGACCCAAAAGAGAAATAGCAACTAACTTAACTAACTGAGAATAGCTGAAATATTAATTCTGCAACAAAATAAATTAGGCAAAACAGAAATCTGGAATTCTCATCCACCAAATGAACTTGGAAAGATTGTGAAAGGTTAAACCAGGCATGAGAAGCAATATCTATCAACATTAAGGCCAAAATCCTTGTAATGATACAAATTTTCTATTTTAGTAGGCAAGCGTCAAGGTTAGCACTGTTTTAGGATAAACATTTGATTTAACATATGCAAGAAAACCATTACAGAAACTAACCTGACCAATATTATTTGAAATCATTCGAAGAAGGGAGCGGGAAATGTCTTCAGGTTTGTAATCTACCAGCTCTTTATTATCAGAAATGGCCTTGCCAAAGCTGGAAGCAATTGTTGTTGCAGAGAGACCAATCTGTCATTAATAAAACAATTGTAAAGCAGTTTATGATTACATGTCAAAAAGTCAAAGATGGTAATTTACGAACTCTTATTGTGTTGAATGAAACTGAGGCCATTTGATATGAAAACTCCAATTTACATGCATTGATATGGAGAATGGAAATTCTCCTAGTCTAAGTTAGAACAAAGACATCTTCGTACCTTTGCATAGTCAGTTCCACCATAGATATCACCAACAAGCATATCTATAACTCTATTATTTCCCTGATGACTTAGCTCCAGTAACTCATCAAAACTGTGACAGTAAATTAATTTGTTACATACAATAAAACACAGTATGGAAGGAAACTAAAGATTACAGTAGTAAATGAGGACATAATTACTTCTTGCACTTTGTCAAAAGCCTTCCCAAACCCCAAAAGGTGCCACCTCCAAGGCTAGTTCCACTAACTCGCTCAAACTTGCCATCTCCATCCACCTATATACCCAAAAGATTGAAAATCAACTATATAAATATATATATATTAAAATCTTTAAATATTACCAAAGTAATGAAGATGACTAGAATACCTTTATCATGCTAACACCAGACCCGATGTTAACAAGAAGATAAGGATATAAATCATTAGGGTCTATCTGAGCAAATTCCTTCTGACCATCCAAGTATGTAAAAGCTTCTTGGTGGACTGCCTATCAAAGAACAATATGCAAATAGATATTGAGCATGTCAATAATAAATAAATAAATAGCCAGAAGCTATGTGCTAACCGCTATAGAACAATGTCAAGGAATATGTAAATTAAAACTGTATTTTACTGCCAGACATTTTTTTGATAAAAATATTCCACAACCCTTAAGGAAAAGAAGGAAGGTTCACACTAACTTTCGGAGAATAACACGACTGTGAGTAAAAGAATAGGCAAAAACTTCCAGATACAAACAAAACTCTTGCATTTCCAAAAACAAAGATGAGTGTGTTCTCTAAATTTAAACCTGAGAAGAAGAAAACTTCAAAATCACTTCCATTATAACTCGCCAAGACTCCACAAGAAGTCAAATATTATAAGAAAACCAACTAGAATAGTCTCATCGATAAAATAACCCTGCCATCAAATAGCAATGCTGATAAATTTCTATTCTCTCACTCACACTTAAGCTGCCCATAGAATCAGATTGTAAATATTTAACCAGTTAGACACACTGCTGAATAATGGTAGACTACCTAAAGGCAAGAGACATAATGTTAAGATTTCCATTTAAATCATATGATATGCTGTGTTGTTGAAAATATCATAATCATGTCAGACAGCCAAAATGAATACAATATATTTAACAAGCATGCATAAATTTCAAAAAAGTGAAATGGGGAAAAACATTAGCACACATATATTTGGCAGGAAAACAGAAAGGATTGGCTTCACGATAGTCAGACATTAAAAGACTACTTAGATTATAAGAGGGTTTTATAAGATTTAAGACTCCAATTGGTGCAGACTCACAACATTTATGCAATATTAGAAACCCACCTTAAGCAAAAAATTTGCACCAGTCACAAGGCACTCCATTTCATCTTCCTTGTCAAGACTGACACTGAGCTTTTCTTTGAAAAGGTCAGCAAATTTGTAGGCACCACCGCCTGTTGCCTGCAGACAGATGTTAGCCATTTAAGGTATCTTTCTACTGCAAAACATCCTACCAAATATGACTGATACAAGCAGGTTGAGAGAAATAAGTGCTCAAAGCAGTAATAATTATAGCATTCGAAAAAAGTCAAAAATAAGAGAAAAAAGAAAAGAAAAGAACATAGGTTACATGATTAGTAATAAAATTTATCAATTATTAAGAATGAGTAGCTCCTATCAGATTATAAAGCAGAATATCTAGAAATGTTGAACTCCTCCCAAAACCAGAGAAATACCAAGAAAGTTTACCTTTATAAAGATCTTGTCACTGGAAGGGGCAGTGCAGTCATGGAAACCTGAATTAATATTCATTGATAAGAAAATAAGCTTAAGCAACGTCAGAATAAAATAAGCTTCAAAAGCATATTCAAGAAATTGCAACAAAACTGCAACTGCGGTTAACCAGGCCAGATGTCTTTCCTAAGTACTAACCACAGAAGAAAAAACAATGTCCAGTGACATGATAGTATTTTATTAGGGCAAAAAAAAAGATAAGGGGAGTATTAACCCCAAATAACATCATCCTAGCACAAGTAGGAATATCCCTGGATAAGAAAAGAAGATATGATTCCGATATTCAATGCCAGAATACGAGAAAAAACAAACAGGAGCACCTTAAAAATTTCTGGAGTAATATATTGTCAGTCATGCCATTATGCTTCAGAGCCCTTAAGCAAAAATCAAATTGCACACCATAGACATGGGTAGATGTTGAGAATTCAATTCAACATCTTTTCCATTCTGTAGTAAATACAGGTAGTAGATGAGTAAGGGCATCCTAGCACTTTCTAAACAGTGCATGATGCTGAAATATAGCTAGGGTAGGCTCATGGACAAGTCAAAGTTTTAACAAATATAGGTGAAAATAACCTTAGCGCTAAATGAGCTTAACTAATAACTTATTTAAGCAATCAATCCTCATTTAAACTCAAATAAGGTCTAGCGATCCCTGTTATTCATACTGTGTTTTAGAAGTTAAAAACACACTTCTCAAATATCAATTTAAGACTGCCAAAAATTAATGATATTCAAGGACAACTGCATCTAACGAATGATGATAACAACAACCATCTTCTCCAAATTGTAGTTAAACTACAAGTAGTAGCCAACTAAGAACATCCAATCACTAATCTAAACAGTGCATCAGGCTGAAATATAGCTAGGTTACGCTCATGAACAAGCCAAATCTCAACCAAATATGTGTGAAACTGGAAATGACTTTCATTGTGCTAAATGAGCTTGCATATAAAGTTAAACTAAGCAACTGAATCCTCGGCTAAACTCAAATAAGATCTCACAATCCCTGTTATTCAGGTCAGGACTGTCAGGTGGCTAATTACGCACTACTGTCGCTGGCAATCATACTAACTCTTAGAATTTAGGAAACACACTTCTAGAATGCAACCCAAAAACAGCCAAATTTTAATGATATTAAAGGAAAACTCTAAGGAATGATTGTTACAAGAAGCAAAAGTAAACGTACCACCAAGGTGAAGTTTCATGGAGTGAATGAACTCCAAGCAATCATTTATCTTGCTAGTTTCAAACTTTGCAAAATGAAGCTTTCCTCCAAGAACAGGTCGGCTGTTATCACTTTTGGAACCAAGGCTTTCATTTTGGGACCTTAGCTCATCATCATCTCTACAACTATCATCATATCTACAGAAATACACCAATTTGATCAAAGAACCTGTCAACCAACATAGAAGATTGTAATAAGTTCTACTATCTCTGAAATGTAAATTGTTGGATACTCTAAATGGAGTGTGAAGTAAAGACATGAATATAAATGCTTCGGTCCTTTCTTTTCAGTACATAAAAAAAAAATTGATTCGAACCCTCAGACCCCAAAGCTCAAACTCTCTTAATAACCGTTAGGCCATCTTTCAGACAGTTAACTAAAAAAAACTACAAATCCTAACAAAGAATTAGGAGGAAAAAAATAACACACTAACTAGAAAAATAGATAAAACTGGAAGCAAAGTAGGTTTGAAGGCACAAAAAGTAGCCCAATTCAACAAACCAAATAATAACAATAACAATAATAACAGCGGGAGTCAACACAGTACATGCGAAAAAATCTAAATTATGTGACAAATTAG
>JABEZY010263866.1:0-24624 GCA_013467495.1 Gossypium gossypioides
AATTTTATTTTCCATTTTCAAATATTTTTGTATGTGGTGATTTAAAAGGGAACATGAAATTAGGTCTTCATGTGAAAAGGAAAGCCGGCGAAAGTAAGGGGTATAGGATTGTGGATTGTTTTCTTTTCAATTTTCTTTTTAATTTATTTTCTCTTAAAAGTGTTGAGATTTAGATTTAGAGGATAATATTTGATGTATGATTATTATACGAGTTTTGTTGGTAATATACCACTGCAAAACGAAATCGTTAGCACTGATAGAAAAATCAATTAAGTGTAAACAAATAAAAATAATCACTGAATCGTGGAAGAACCACTGCCTTAGAAGCAAATCCACCCTGATTGTTGTAATCATGTAGTGGACGTCGCCCCCAAGGTTAACACAGTACTTCAATATTTGTATATCTGAATAAAGAAGATGGAATACAATAAAGAACGTGGAATACAATTGATATTGCTCTTCTGAAAACGAATCGGAAAATTAGATAAAAAAATAAAGCAGAAAATGTAGTTGAAAATTTTAACTTAAAAGACTTCTAAAAAGAGAAACAAACGAGAGGAAATGAGAATGAGAGAAAGATTGATGTTTGCTTGTCGTGTAAAATGAGGAAAATGACTTGCTATTTATATTATTTTTCGAAAGGGCAAAATGGTAAAAATGCAATGTCAATTTCCTCAAAAAGTGCAATGGACGGGTTCGGTGGTGGCAGCGATGCGCGTGTGTTAGGCCTTTAGCCCCAATTACAATAAAGGTAAGAGACAATGCTATATTTAAACTCCCTTATAAGCCTTTTCTCAACCAATGTGGGATTACCCACTTTGCATTATCAACATTTCCCCACTATTGCAAAAGAATTGGAAATTTTGTAAACATGAGAAAAGGTAAAATGTGAGAAGAACAACAAGAAAATTAGCTACTTAAGTAATAGTATCTTGTGGATTTGAACTATTACGTAGTGAAATGAGTGATTCTTCTCTTTAACAAGTGAACAGATCTTGAACTTGTTAAGATTGGGGTTGACTCATGACACATGACTAATTTAAGATCCAATTGATATTTCGTGATAGATCAACAAGTTTTAGCCAATACTCCTCGAGATGCTAGTAAGTGCTCTAGAAAGACTACCCAATGTCTTTCATAGAAGATGGCTAATTCTTCACAGTTACATAGGTGATTTCATCAAGTCTATCTCAATATAGACGACATGAATCAAGACTATGGAATCATTAAGATCATTTAATAAACTCATCCTCTCAAATTTATATTCGGTAAATTCATCCAGTCCGTATCAATAGGACGACCTAAACTTTGGGATATGAACTCATTAAATGTAATGCCCCAAACATGATCCGATGAATTGGATCCAAATCTAGGGTGTTACTACTCAAGTACATATGTAACTCACCCAATTATACAATTTTACATTCGATTACAATTTTTAATTACAAATTCCTCTAAAAAATACATAAGTGTGAATAATGCGAGAATTCAATTGGTATACACAGAGAATTTATTTACAACTATGATTTAATTAATGTCTTAGTCTATCATAATTATTTCGTGTAAAAGAATTCTATAAAACAACTCAGACTCAAACACACTAACAGGCTTACTCTGCATGTATAAAAGCGCATTACACCACTTTTTCGATGTAGCCTTGGCGTTGTCCCTCTACGCGAAGACCCTTAAAACACATTGAGATAAGTTCAACGAAACTTAGTAAGGCAAACACCATTTTCCTGAACCATACTTGCACGCCGCATTTAATGTTTCAAGAACCATCTTGTTGCTTTTATTCTTCATCGAGTCTCTAACAAAAGCTCTCTCCATTTCTGTTTCTTTATTCACATTTGTTACCATACATTACTTTTAGACCATTTCTTTATTTCTAGTGCCCTTGAGACCTTACCTTCATTCCTCGTTCACCAAGCCATAACTTCCTCAAACTTCAGGAAGAGATCCATACACAGATGATCGATACTTCTTTTCGAGTGTATCATGTTTACATTTATTTTCAAAATTCATTCTCATTACCTCGCTATATCTCTTAAAATTTACATCCCTGCATAAATCTTAATCATATTGAGTACCTTACCATAATACCTATAGATACATTTAGTACTTATTGATCTCACTGTTTGCATTCAGAAATAATAAGAAATATGCCTATCACATAGTACAAAGTCTACCACAAGAAGCATCCTTTACGGTTTATTCTTGGGAGCCTTTCCAAAACATGCCATAGGAGTAGCCCATTTTGTGTCTGCTATGAAAACTTTCTTTATAGGATCCACCATAGAGGATATTCCTTGTAACCCGCCGCAAGGGCATATCACCTATTCCTTGTCACGAGGGCTCTAAGTCCAGAATCCGCCTTTTATATTGTTCCTTCCTTATTTGTCAAGAATTTCATCCATTCAGAACACGTCATGGAAATCATTTCTTTCCTTCAGTGTCTGCCACAAAGGTGTTTCCTTCAGAAGGTTGCCACAAGAGACATTTTTTAGAGTGCGCCAAAAAGGCGTCCTTTCTTCATTTGCCACACAACCTCCATTTCTTAAATCGCAACAAAGGCTTTCATTTCTTATATCGCCATAAAGGCTTCCATTTCTTAGATCACCATAAAGGATTTCATTTTTCTGACGTGTTTATGACAGGGATTCGCCTAGACTCAAAATCAGTGAGATTTGCCCCTCATCGTTCTGGGTCGCATAGAGAACCCCATTAGGTACCTTCATTTGGTTCTTTCCATATGATGTCATAGCGCACCAACTATGGTCTTACACGATATGGTTCCATGTCCATGGGCTTTCCTTTCAAAGATCATGTTTAAAGTCCTAACGGACCCCTTTAGAGTCCACCGCGGTGAATAGACATAGAATCACTTAACAAACCTTTCATGCATTTGCACCAAACTTAAAATACATTTCAGACATTCTCTTACAGTCATACTTTCGACTCCAAATTTCTCATCATATGCTCTATACTTGTCATGTTCATACAAACAATACATGTAAGTCTTATCCAACATTCATATATCAGTATATTCATCATACCATCCCTTTTTTTTCAGGGCACAGTTCATACGATCTTTCGTAGAAGTATTTAGAATAAAAAATATACAACATATAGGAGTCGGCTTAGGGACTCACATGACAACTTCGAATAGCAGCATGGACTCTAAATCCAGCACTCAATCAGGGATTGCAGCAACCACTGCCTTACAAAATAGAAGCTTACAATTAAAACTCATACAAATAACCTTTACAATCATTTCAAACCTAAATAACCCCCAAACAGTGCCTTACTTTTCGATTCATTCGTGACAAAGGAAGGGGAAAGTTTGGTGGAACCTTGGACCCTAATGTCAAATATGTGGAAAAATTGGCTATAAAGTCACCAAATTTTTTATTTTTTTGATCATTCAATTATTCACTCATATCCTTAACCAAGTCAACCATCCTTTAGTAACGTGCAACAATATCAAAGCTTGTGTCCTATCATTTTACAAATTCATGTGCTTATATACCTACCATGAATTAACATATCATTCCAAATGTCAATTCCACTTTTCTTACACATGTGTTGAATCCCAATTGCCCTCAATTTACACCTACAACCTACTCTATAAATCCATCATTTGAAAATCATATATCTTTTACATTTTCTCCTAAACCATCTTTCTATCATTCTTTATCTTCTTTTGCCCTATACCCTTAACACAACTCTCTTTACATCCAATATTGTTGCAGGTAACAACACAACTATGGCTAGTGTTCCTGTCTAGTACCCTGACTTTGTAGCTACCAATCATATCACAAATGATGTCAACAATCTAACAAATAATGCTCCTTACACTGCTTCATGTATTGTTCAAGTACGAAATGATGCCAATTTACATATTTCTTTCATAAGTTAATCAACTTTATTAACTTGATCAAAGGTGTTACATGTCAACAATTTGTAACATGTTCCTCACATAACTAAAAGTATTCTTTAAGTGTTTAAGTTCATTAGAGATAATGGAGTATTTTTTAAATTTCACCTTAGTGACTATTATTTTAAGGATAAATCAACATATCAAGTTCTTATGCAATGAGTGAGAAGGGAGGTTTTTATCACCTTCAAGTTCTAAAAACCTTGATTGATTGTGGAATTGCTCAACCAAAAGAAGTTCTACATTCTAATCATCATTAGTTCATGTAATAATACTTAGACTAGTGATGTTCAGAGTTGTGGTTATCAACTTTGGCATCAGAAGCTAAGTTATCCTTTCTTTAGTATATTTTCCAAAGCCTCATCTTATTGTAATATTCTTTTTTTCCAGTGAATAAAGATAAAGCTTTGTGAAAAAGTTGTTAGTTTGGTAAAAGTTATAGGTTTCCTTTTCAGAAGTCTAACATTATTTATTATGCTTCTTTGTAGTTGATTGAGGCTAATTTATGGGGACTCACTCTTTTTCATTTATCTATGTTTGAGTACTATATATACCTTTTTATGCCTATTCTAGGCATGTTTGGATTTGTTTTTTAAATATTAAGTTTGAAGTTCGATGAAGGGGATGAATTTCTTAGTTTCGTTCCTCAGCTTTAAAACTTTAGCATCAAATGTAGAATATCATATCATTATACATTTAAGAAAAATGGCTTTGTTAAATGAAAGAACAGACATATTGTTGAAATTGGCCTCACCTTGTTGGCACAAAAATCATTTACACTTTCATATTGATATAATGCCTTTTCTTTTTTTGTATTTTTTATCAACTGGTTACCTAATAAAGTGTTGGGTGAATCATCACCATTTCAAAAAATCTATCATAAAAGTCCTAATATGAAGTTTCTTAAAGTTATTGGGTGCTTTACTATCCTTTTTTAACTCTTTACAATAGGACTAAGTGGATTTATCGATATACTCTTTATACCTTTCTTCATTATAGTGAGCATCATAAGGGGTATAAATGTACAGATTCCACTGGCAGGGTGTATATTACTAGGCATATTTGGTTTGAAGAGACCATATTTCCTTTTAAAAAGGTCCAAGAGTGCTATTGTCAGTAACACTAGAGTAGCTCCTTTAGTTACCACACAACTTTCTATTGTTTCTAGTATATCTCCTTTGGTAGCTCTTTCTTTAGAAACAAGAGAAGTTCCTACTACTATTCAAAGAGTTCCAAGTATATTAAAGAATGTTCTAGCTGATTCTGTAGATAGCTACTAGGCTCCTCATGAATGTACTGCTTTTAGGGATGATTCTTGAGTTGCTACTCTTCCTTGACTCATTACTCTTAGTGGTAATACTCACCAGAAGTAGGTTTCTAAACCCAAGTTATACATGGTCTCAACTTCTAAAAGAGAACTAGTGGACATTTATAGTGCTATGCAACATTCTAAATGGTAGGAGGTTATTCAAGTAGAGTTGCAAGCTTAGAAAAAGAATAATGCTTAGTTGTTAATGCCATGGCCTCAATAGAGTCGACCAATAGGTTGTAAATGTGTGTTTAAGCTAAAAAAAGGATCAGATGGTGCTATTACCAGGTACAAAGCTTGCCTCGTAGCATAAGGCTTTCCATAAGAAGTAAGAATTGATTTTTAAGAAACTTTTAGTTTTGTAGTCACATATACAATAAGAATGGTATATGCTTTAAAAGTAATAAACAAGTTGGCTCTTTGGAAAATTGATATGAATAATACATTTTTAAACGGAGACTTGACTGAGGAAGTGCTTATGACTCTACCCCTTGGCTTTGAGCAGTTTGATTATTCAAACAACCACTAACTTGCAAGTTAAACGAGGTTTGGTTTGACAAGTTCAAAAGGTTTTTAGTTCAAACAGTTCACATTATAGCTTTTGTTACGTATCTTTCTTTGTTTACTATGAGAACTCAACATTCATTTACCATTTTGCTAATTTATTTCAATGATGTCATAATCATTGGCGATGATCAAAGTACAGTTGATATACTTTTTCAAAAGTTGTATCAGGAGTTTTCTATAAAGGATCTTGTTAGTTGCATTTGTTTTTTGGTACTGAGGTCACAAATGTAAAAGAAAGTTTACTATTGAGTCAAAATAAATATGCTTTAGAGTTGCTTCATAAAACTGGAATGCTTAATATAAATATTGTTCCAACTCATATGGTTACAACTTCAGCTTCATCAACAATGAATGGTGTTCCAATAGAAAATGTCAAAGGCATTAAAGTATTGTAGGTTCCTTCAATATCTTTGTTTCAAATGACCTGATTTGGCGTTTAGTGTGAACAAAGTGAACCAATTTATGCATGCCCTCTTAAGAAACACTTGATAATTGAATGAATCTTAAGGCAACTTAAGGGTACAATGAACCATGGACTTTTGTTTAAACCAAGTCCTTGTTAACAAAACAAGAGAATTATGTATGAAAATTGTGTACTAACAAAACAAGAGAAATTTGTATTTTTACCGTTGAGTTAAACTTTCAATTATATAGCACTGGTACAACATATTAAATTCCTTAATTATAGCAAATCAACTCCCTAATCACATCCTAAAATACAACAAAGGAAAGTATCTAATCATATCTGAAAATACAACAACCTATTCTTAGGAAAGTATATACCTACAAGATATTTGATACCTATACTTGACAACTCTCTTCAAATTGATGCAGGTGAATCAAGAAACATCAATTTGTGTACAAAAAAACTGATTTCTGTAGAGGCTTGATGAGGATCAACAACCTATTGATCAGTAGAAACATGAAGAAGCGTAATCGGAATATTATCAAATGATTCCAAAATGGAATGACAATCGACTTCAATATGTTTGGTACACTCATGAAAGACGGGGTTTGCTACAATCTAAATAGTAGTAGTATTTTCAGCATGGAGAGAAGTATGATTAATTTGTTGGTAACCCAGTTCAAAGAGCAGACCATGCAACCGAGTAATTTCTGAGCATGTGGTAGACATGGCACGATACTCCACTTTAGTTAAGGATTTGGAGACTTTTTCTTGTTTCTTACATTTCCAGAAAATTAAAGCATCACCCAAGTATACATACCATCCTGTTGTAGAGTGGCACGTATCAGGACATCCCACCCAATCAGCATCACTATAAGATATAAGATTAAAAGAATAGCAAGCTGGAAAAAAAAGACCACGATAAGGGGTACCATACAGATAGCGAATCATTTACTTTACAACAGCCATATGTAAATGTCACGGGGAACCCATAAATTGACTCATCAAGTTAACAGGAAAAGATATATATGGTCTAGTGATTGTCAAATAAACAATACTCCCAACTGGATGCCGATACAATGTAGGATCTTGGAAAAGAGCACCTTCATCTTTGTAATATTTGACATTTAATTCCATGGGGGTAGATACTAAAGTAGTATTTTCTAATCCAGCTAACTGAATGATATTCTTGAGATACTTATGTTGATTAACAAAAATCCCTTTCTTGTTTTTGTGAATTTCCAAACATAAAAAATATGTAAGAGAACCCAGATTTTCATGTGAAAAAAGCATGTAGAGATATTTTCAATTCTTGAATTTTCTCAATGTTAGAACCAGTAATTAAAATATCATTCACATATACAATCAATAGAACAATTCCACAAGGAGTCTTGAATAAAAAAAGTGAAGGATCATACTAACTTTGTACGAAGGACAAATCAAGCAGACCTTTTCTAAATTTTGCAAACCAAGAAGGAGGAGCTTGTTTAAGCCTATATAAGGAACATTTCAAGTGACATACCTTATTTGTAGCAATTATTAAATTAGGTGGAGAACGCATATAAATATTCTCTATTAAATCTCCATGCATGAATATGTTTTTTACATTCATCAGATTAATGGACCAGTCTTGACAAGCTGCTAAAGCCAAGATTTTACGAGCGGTGGTCATTTTGGCAACCAGATCAAATGTTTCTTTATAGTTAATCTCATATTCTTGTCGATTACCGAGAGCCACCAAGTGAGCCTTACACTAGTCAAGTGATCCATCAGATTTTAGTTTTATTGAGAAGACCCATTTACAACCAATGGGAGTAACATGAGAAGGACAAGTGACAATGTCCCAAGTTTGATTATGGTGCAAAGCATCAAGTACCTCTTGAATAATTTGTTGCCAACATTCATGTTGGATTACTTTTGAGTATGATCCTAGTATTTTAATGGAGGAAAGTGTAGCAATCATAGATTTATGATACCCAAATCTTTTAGGAGAATAACTATATTTGTCTAGTGGAAGTGAGCTATGAGCAGATTTTTTAAGTGGAAGCGGATCACTGGCAGAGGTTGGTGGCAGGGAAGGCATAGGTGGTGATAGTAGCAAACTAGTTTTAGGGACTTCTTGATGAGAAAATTCAAGAACCAAATCACTATGTTGGACATTAATTCTATTTCGACGTTTATAAACAATATGAGGTTGGAATCATGTGATAGGAGCAAAAGAATGGGAATGAGGTTCAGGAGACATATCCTCAAAAGCAGGAAGAAGAGAATTAGTAGAATCATTAGAATAGATAGTAGGTAAAGGATACAAGTACTGATGGTCAAAGAAAATAACATTACGAGAAACACAAATCCGCTGAGCAATAAGATCAAACACATACAACCTTTTTTATGTGAGGCATAGCCAAGAAAAACACATTTGACAAACTAAGGAGAGAGTTTTGTACGTTCATGAGAGGGAAGAAAAATAAAGCAAACACACCCAAATGAGTGAAGATGATGATATATAGGATACTCTTGATAAAGAAGGAAATATGGTGTTTGATTTTGATGTGTGGGTGTACGAAGATGATTTATTAAGTGGACAACCATAGACAAGGCTTCCACCCAGAATTTTGATGGAACACAAGACTCAATGAGCAAAGAATAAACCACATGAAGAAGATGTCGATTTTTACGTTTGACAACGCCTTTTTGATGGGGTGTATAAGGATAATTTCTTTAAGAAATAATGTCATTCTGTTGAACGAAATCTTGGAAATCCTGAGACATATATTGCCTACCTGAATCAATTCGTAAAATTTTAATATTTTTGGAACTTTGATTTTTAATCATGGCTAGGAATTTTTGGAACGACTCAAAAACCTCAGATTTGCGTCTCAAAAAATAGACCCAAGTAAAACGACTATAATAGTCAATAAATGTCAAAATATTTATAATGAGCATGAGAAACAACTAGTGAAATTCCCCCAACATCATTATGAATTAAATCAAAATAATGAGAGACATGTGTATCGCGAGAGGGAAAAGGAAGATTTTTAGTTTTAGCCAATTTGCAGGTAGAACAATCAAAGTAATATCCTTAGATGAAATTTTATTTCCTAACACACCAGATTTTAACATGAATGAAAGAGTCCTATCATTTGGATGGCCTAACTTCACATGCCCAAATTTGTGCTCAGGTTGGACAAAATAAGAAATAAAAGAAAACACGTTTATAGACTTGGCTAATTCATTGAAATGGAGAGGAAAGAGTCTACCCCATTTAAGTCCCTCAACTATTGTCTTCCCTGACGCCAGCTCCTACACAACACAACCAAAAGAAGGAAAGGTAACTTTGGAATTATTATTTACCAATTGTCCAATGGAAAGTAGATTAGCAGATAAACTAGGGGCAATGAAGACATTTTTCATAGATGGAGAAGAAAAAATATCACTAATAACAATAATTGGAATACGATTAAAGGCTTGACTGATTCATTGAAATGGAGAGCAAAGAGCTTGCCCCATTTAGGTCCCTCAACTACTATCTTCCCTAACGCCAACTCCTGTACAACACAACCAAAAGAATAAAAGGTAACTTTGCAATTATCCTCTACCAGTTGTCCAATGGAAAGTAGATTAGTTGATAAATCAAGGGCAATGAAGACATTTTTCATAGATGGAGAGGAAGAAATATCACCGATAGTAATAATTGGAATACAATTACCACTTGTAGTCTCAATTTTTAAGTGGCCATCATATTTTTTGACATTAAGCAAATTATCAGATGATGAAGTCATATGGCTTGAAGTAGTTGAGTCAAAAAGCCAGGTTTTAGATAAGGATTTATTTTTACTAGTAATCCCAAGAGCAGAAAGGGCTGAAACAATCACCTACTGAATATTCTCTAGTGTAACAGATGATGCTAATTGTTGAGGAGGAGAAAAGTATGAATCTCTTTTAGTCACCTTGCTAGTAGTTGAGGCATGAAAAGCACTCGGATTATGATTTTGTAGACGCTTCCTACATTTAGAAATAATATGTCCCTTCACTTTGCAATAATTGCAAAATTATTTGGAACATTGATTCGCAATGTGTCCAAATTCCTTACAGTTGTAACACTGGATGTTGGTCATGTTTGGAGTTTACGGTTTATTTTGTGCAACATATGCAACATTGAGAACATTGGCAGAGATCCTTTGTTGCTCTAAAGTATTCTGTGTCATAAAACACTGCTTTTCTCGAAGTAGTTTGTTCAGACAGTCATCCAGAAATAGAGGAGGTGTTTTGAGTAACAAATTTGATCTCACAACTTCAAACTCCGGTCGGAGTTCCATTAAAAATTGATCTCTTTGACTGGTCTAATGAAGAGTGCTAACAACTTCTAAAGATGTCTCTAACACCGAAGCATAAACAATGTTTGTCTATTCAGTCCACAACATCACAAAACCAAAATAATAGTCCTGAACAAACAATTTTTCTTGGGCATAATTGGACATTTCATATTTCAATTGAAATTGCCTAACTGAGCTGTTTTGAGCATAAACTTTCTTGAGATAATCCCTCATAACTTTGATTGTCTTATGAGGTCTTAGATTGACGACAAGAAAAGAATCCATAGTCTGTAACAACCAGCTCTTGACATGAGCATCCTTTGCTGTCCACTTAACTGCCTTTGTCGGATCAATAGGCTTGCTATCCGTACCGTCAATGATGCCCCACAATTCTTTTCCCTTAACATAAATCTAGAATTAAAATTCCCAAGAGAAATAATTCTTTATGGAAAACTTGACACAAGCTATCTTTGATTTCTCCATGAATACAATATCAAGAGAACTACAAAAAAATGTTTCACAAATGATAAACCAAGAAGAGAATGACAAGAGGAAGACAAGAAGCCCCAATAGCTCTGATACTATAATAAAACAAGAGAATTCTGTATGAAAATTGTGTACTAACAAAATAAGAGAGTTTTGTATTTCTTTTCGTCGAGTTAAACTTTCAATTATATAGCACTCGTACATCATATTAAATTCCTTAATTACAACAAATCAACTCCCTAATCACATCCTAAAATACAACAAAGGAAGGTATCTAATCATATCTTAAAATACAACAACCTATTCTTAGGAAAGTATATATCTACAAGATATTTGACAATTCTTTAGTGAGTGTTTCTTATGTGGATTGAGAAGTTCACTGGGTGATAGAAAATCAACTTCTAGTTTTTGTGTGTATTTTGGTGGGAATTTGGTTGGCTAGTTATCTAAGAAGCAGCCTGTGGTTTCTAGATCTACGTCTAAGGCTAAATATCGAAGTTTAGCCAAAACAGTAGCTAAAGTATCATGGTTTACTTCTTTATTGGGAGAACTTGGTATTTCTTTTGCTCAATCACATGCCATTTGGTGTGATAATGTAAATGCTGTGAATATATCTGCCAATCCAGTTTTGCATGCTTGTATGAAAAATGTGTAGTTTGATGTGCATTTTATCCAAGAAAAAGTGAGTCAAGGTCAACTAGAGGTTAGTCATGTTCCTGCTATAGAACAGGTGCATGTATTTTTACCAAACCACTGGCAACTTCTTAATTTTCTCGTGTTAAAAGCAAGCTACTTGTTTTTACTATTGATGTGGTCATAATTGGGACAAGTTTGTTGGACACTTTTGTTCCTTTACTTAGAGAAGAAGAGACTAAGGGGAATATTAGAGTACGTACAGGTAGATTGTTAGAGCCATTTAGTAAATAACTATAAGATTGTTAATTGGATATGAATACAGTTGGGCTTATAAACAAGACGATGTTCTGTTGTGTGTTGGTCCGACGATAGATGAAGGACGACGGCTAGCTAAAACTTAGAGGAATATTCGTTTAGACAAATCAAAAGGGAAGCAAGTAAAATAGTTCATTCGCTACACAAGGTTTTTATTACAATCTAATGACTTTGTACTGGAGTGGGCAGAAGACTACCCATCATCCATCCATTCGGATGTTATTTCTAATCCTCTACATTCTTCAAATGCAATGAAAGTTTTATTTCTCTAAAAAAATTTGTGTAATTTATACAATCTAAAAGTTCAATTTAATGAGATTTAAGTTTTCCTTTTTTTTTATGTAAAATAACTTGACGAAAATAATGAATACCAAATAATTGTACAGTAAAAGCCTGCGGTTAGTTTGATAATATTTGAACATATCCCATACCACCTCCCCCACATGTGCATTTCATTTCATGGAAACAATAATTATTATTCTGACAAAAACACAAAATGAAACAAACAAAACCCAATCTTCAAAAAGAAGATAAAGGAGAGAATTCATTAATAAATATTATCCCAAGGCAGTGTTGTGAAATAGAACAAACATTTATTGTTCCAACGGTCATCACCTCCGTCACCATCCACCACCTGAACCGACCGTTGGTACGTTCACATGCCATGCACCGCCATTCACGTGTTGAACCATATGTTTTTTCCCAGAGAAACAACCTAATGTGCACAGTGCATACGTATGTTTGATCTGATATGCAAATGCAAGAGAAGAAGACCATTTCAAAAACTGGGACATGCTTACGTGGGTATTTTTAGCAAAGAACAATTGGCCTTTTAGCCCTTCAGTATCTTCATCTGTTAACATTTCTCATAACACTTTTTTTTATTAAAAGAATTAAGTATCATATATGGAACCATTGGGCTTGATTTGAATTTTTTAGAATGAAAATAATTAAATTGTTTGATGTATTGGATTTAAGATTAATCTAACGCCTCTTATGAATTGAGCTTCTCTATTTTCGAACATGTATTCTCTTTATGGGGCAAGACCACTACCACTAGATTGAATGCTCTTACTTAGGCCAGTACAGGGGCATTTATTTTGGAGGTAAAAGGGGTTGAATCTGTCATTGTGCGGCAGAAATGTGGGATGGTGGTGGTGTTTTAACTTCCATTTTCAAAAAAGGGAAGATTGTGATTGGCGAAATGGGGTGGCTTTTTGTCATGCAAAAGGAGACAGTGGAAGGCTTGGTGTGGATTTTAATGCCATATATAAGTAGATAGATAGGGCAGATGGATATCAAGATAATGTTGCATAGAAATGGACGGTGATTCAAGCTTTGAGATTTGTCAAAAATCTTACCGATATTGACCTTACTTACATTGACACTAAAGACGACAGGGTAGGGGAGAGACTTTGGATTGTTTTGTCAAAAGTGTTAACTATTGTAGGGCATTTGTCCTTCATAGTGTGTTTTTGAGTCTCATTTGTTTGGGAAGGGGAAGCGCAGATGCTAGTCATCACTAACTGTGATGATAACTTATTTCTTTCGAGGAAAATTACAGTACTTTTAACTTCAAAATGGTCAGTGGCAAAAACTGGGACAAGTTACATCCTTGCATATGCGTGACATGAGTACTGTTCACCTACGTTAAAGGAAATTCGGAGTTTGGGACCAATCTGTCGGTAAATTATTTCCCAGTAATTATGTGGTCTAAAAACAACCATTAAATGTTTACTAGTTTTTTTCGAAAATGACTCGAATGAAAAATTATATACCAGAATGATTTAAAATTTTTAATGTCTATCGGTGTCAGTCACATTCATCGGTGGTACCGCCCCCCAATGATAGCCCAATCATTGCATTTTAAAAAATAATTATAATTTTTTGGATGCCACCACTAGGATAGGAGGTACTAATATGTATTTTTAGAATACTTGTATTTTTATAATATTCAAAGAGAAAAAATAGAAGAAAAAATATTTTTTTAATAGGTGTCGCCGATCTCTCAGGCGGCACCCAAGAAATTTTTAAAACAAATTATTTTGTCAAATTGAAAAAAAATTAGGAATTCTTTTTGGTGTCGTCAGGCTATCTCGTGGCACCAGTGTCGGCAAGTAAAAAAGTAATTTTTTTGTGCTGCCGTGCTGTCTGGCGACACCGGCATCAGATAGTTAAATATTTTTTTGTATCACTGTGCTATATGGTGGCACCGATGTCAAATAGTTAAAAAAGTTATTTTTTTGTGCTACCATGTTGTCTGGCGGTACTGGTGTCAAATAGTTAAAAAATTATTCTTTTTGGGTGTCGCTGTGCTATCAGGCAGCATCGATTCCAAACACAATATACATACTCCCACTAGTTCGACCAAATCTATATCATTTTTGGTTTCTGTTGAAGTTCTCATAATCTGTTAAAGAGAAAAAAGGAAAGGGTGAAAGATTTTTGTTTAGTAGGAAAAGAGAGATTGTATCGAAGATGAATAATAAATTCTTAGTATACGTTAAATTCGATGGACTAATTTTACAAAGAGCAATTGGTGTTGTATTTGAAAGTCATCAGAAAGTTGGGATGAGATTTAATAAGAATCTAAAGGTCAAAGAAATAAAAAAAAAATATTAGTGCCAAAATAGCTCTCTGTTGTAGGAGGACGATGTCTAGACTATTTTACAAATTTTTTATTTCCTCAAATCCGTGCAAATATGATGAGATGGAAGTTTTAGATGATGATGAAGACATGGGCACTATGATCGCAATTTATTGCTCAACTAAGAACTTCAACGTCGAACTAGTTGAGTTGTTTCCAGAGTTAGTCGATGTGGAGCCCATTGAAATGTCACTCCAATAAGTCAACAATACGCATTTGAATATGATCTTAATATCGATTTGGCAAAACAGTCAAGTTGTAGAGGGACTTCAACACAAGCCGAAAATCCTCACTATGGTGGGACTGCGTATAGCAACCCTATTTCGGGTCCCCGTCTAAGATACATCTGGAGTTGATGGGCACTGATGAAGATGGTGAAGAAGGGCCCGATAATGATTGTCATTCTCCTCATGATGGTAAAGATTTTAGTCCCCCGGATCTAGATGAGGTCTCAGAAGATATCGACAATGAAGGCGCGGAGGAGGTTGGAGATGTACACCCCACTTCGATCAAGAACTTGAGTCGTGGCTTGGTTATACGAAATGACTTTGGGGGTTCACACGTTAAGTGTAGACCCTGATGCGGCGCTTGCATCTGAGTTTCATGAGTACCCAAACATAATACCTGCTCACCGGTTGGCAGAAGATTTCGAGTTGAAAAAGTTATTCGTACAGAAACAATTCGTAAACAATGAGGATTGTTTATTTTCCATAAAGCGGTATAGCATGAAAGTGTCGGTAGACTACAAATTCGTAAAGTCGACACCAATATTATATGATAGGGAGTGTTGGAGGTCTAGAGAATAGTACGATTGGCGGGTTCGAGTCACATTTATACAGAGGACTCAACTCTAGATGACTCAAAAAATTGAAAGGCCTCATACATTTACTATTGCACTTAATATGAAGGTCATCGCAAATTGGATGCAAAAAATAATTTGCAACTACACCATGCCACTAGTTAAGGACATTCCCACAATTCCTATACCGGTCCTGATTGCCAACATCCAAGCTCGGTTTTAGTACAACAAGTTGTATAGGAAAGTATGGTGGGCGAAACAGATGGCCATGGAGCAGTTGTATGGAGACTGAGATTCTTTATACAATGAAATTAAAGGGTGGTTAGTTGTGGTGCAGGAGTACGTGCTAGGTGCTGTGGTTGATTTGCAAAAGCTGCCTTGTAAGGGACTGGATGACGAACTACAACTGAGGAGAAGAATTTTCCATTGCTTATTCTAGACGTTTGAACCATGCATTCGAGCCTTCCCCCACTACAAGCCACTGCCACAGGTTTATGGTACCTGGCTATACGGTAAATATACAAACATACTCCTAATTACGGTTGCAAGAGACGATAACCGGAATGTCCTACCCATTGCCTTTGCCAACGTCGAGTTCGATAACATAAAATTGTGGTATTTTTTCTAACGAATTTGCAGAGGCATGTTGTTAGGCAAGACAACTTTTGCATTGTCTCCGATAGGTCAAAAGGACTAGTTGTCGTAATTAGGCGTTCTAGAGTTCCATGGAGATACGTCTATTGTATCCGCCACATCACCGTTACTTTCACCGAGATTACAAGAATACAGACTAGCGAAAACAAGTCGTGAACATGGGTAAATATCAGTTTCAATTTATTTTTTAAATATTTTTAATCACTTTAAGAAACTAAAAGGAATGGTAACGTGTCATTTCAAAATACACACGCGGGGTACTAGCTAGAACTACACCATTTCAGGCACAGGCTGGCAAGGCTTAAGGCTAACATAGAGGGGGAAACAGATCGTCTATTCCAATAGTGGTTGGGTAGCATGGAGCCATGGCAATGGGATCAAAGTTTTGATTACGGGTATCAATACAGTCATATGACCACTAGCCTTGTAGAGGCGGTTAACTTCATCTTGAAGCGTACACGTCATTTATCAATTCAGTTATTTTCTCAGCCACGTTCTATAAGCTAGCAACATTTATGTTGAGAATGAGGCTGAGACAAGTGAAACGAATTGAGGTGAGACATATGTTTGTTGAGGAGGTTAGAAAGGCCATAGAGGTCACACTAGGAGAGCGAGGTCATGAATGCAAAACTATATTCACAAGACGTGGAACATTTTTGGGTGACAGAGTACATTTGTTGTCGTACGGGAGTACCCGCTAGGTCTTATAGAGTTTATCTCCAAAAGAAGCGGTGCGAGTGCAGAAGGTTCTAGACCCTTTGATGCCCACGTGCGCATGTCGTTGCAGCATTTGAAACTGTCAATGTCAATGTTGAACAATATATCAATGAGGTGTACACGTTAGAACGCACATCGCGTATTTGGGGAAATGAGTTTCTTGTTTTACGGAATGTCTCAACCTGGTAAGTGCCTCCACCTACAATCAAGTTGTTACCAAAACCAGGGCCTACATAGGGTACTCAACAGTCGGTCGCAAATCACCCAAATTTTAGATGACATGAACGTAAGGGAGATAGTAAAACCAAAACGTTGCGGTCTCTGCAGAATAGTTGGCCATAGTTGAAACAAGTGCCTGCATCAAAACTACTATGCTAACCAATCATCACGGTTAGGGGGAGTATGATATTATTTACCCAATGTTCCAAAGTAACTTTTTTTTAACATTTTTTATTTTTTAAAATTCTTTATTGATAAATAGATTTGGCATATGTACCATGCATACTTGAACTTTACAAAGTAAATTAATTTTTAATTCTTAACTTGTTAAAATAAAATGAAAGAGCCTAATTCAAGTAATATTAAGAAAAAGGGGAAAAAATGGGGGAGGAAGGTCGTGATCGACTTCCTTTCTCTTTCCTTATTTTTCTTTTTATTATTTCTTTCGCTATATTTTTCATTTTTTTTTTTCAAATTTTTTCGATTTTGTTTTATTAATCCTGTTTTATTTCCTTTTTTTTGGTTTATTTTATTCTTCCTGATTCTGTACTTTTAGTTCTTAACTTGTTAAAATAATATTAAAACATGCCCTCACTATCACTTATAATTTTTTGAATCACTTAAAATATACAACAATCAATAATTATTAGATGTAATATTTGGATTAGTTCCCCGATGTGTATTGTTCACGAATTTTAAATGTACCATTTGGATCAGTGCCTCTGTGTAAATTGTTCACGACTTAATGCGAAAAATTATTAAATGTAATATTTAGATCAAATATAGTATTTTCAAGAAATTTAGAAATTTAAACATGTTGACAAAAATTATATACAATAATGTTTTGCTAAATGTTGTTTCCAAAAATATACAGCAACCAATAACTAAATTTACAAGGGTATAAAATGTTGGGAACCCGAAGTTGTCTGGGGGTGTAAGATTGAGGTGTCCTTCGTCGACATCGGGGTTGTTCGGTGTGGTCAATATTCTCCTTACCTGAATCGGAATCCTCATCATCCATGGACGAACCTTGAGGTGTATTAAACATACTCAAAAAATTATATGTCAAATCAAAGGTTCGCTTGGGGGTGGAGTATTGGGAATAGGAGGTGCCAAGCCAAACATATCAACCATCATCGATGATTGCGAGTGTTGATAATTAAAATTGAAACAGTGTATCTCCGATTGATATGCATAACTTTGGAAACCCAAACCAAAACTATCAATCCACAACTCTGGATGATACGAATTACCCACCGGTTATGAATGTGACCTTGGAGGTTGAGGCTCGAGCTCGGGCTCAGTTTGGGTAGTAGGAGACGGCTCACCTTGGCCACAACGTGGTTGAATCGACCCAAATTGATGAGACCCTCGTTGGTGCTTGTGTTTGGGACTACCATCAACTACCCACAAAATAAATAAGGCAACCTGTTCTCTATGTACCAATGGTGATAGTAAACCGAGGCGTGAAATTAAAAAAAATATGAATGCAACCGAGGTCACCTCTCCAACCGGACATTCCACAATGCAATATATTCATGATTGTCCAAAGCCCAATTCTTTCCTTCTTTCCCACTCTTGTTAATCCCGTAGACAAGGGTCCAAAACATGTTGTATACTCAAACTGTCACAGAACTCT
The DNA here is from genome assembly GCA_013467495.1 of Gossypium gossypioides. Lineage (NCBI taxonomy): Eukaryota > Viridiplantae > Streptophyta > Magnoliopsida > Malvales > Malvaceae > Gossypium > Gossypium gossypioides. The sequence continues at coordinate 18,648 of JABEZY010263866.1, forward strand.
ATCCCCATTGTACTACTCCACCGTTGAAAAGTTCAGCACCAGTGCATTGATGCTCCACACAATTTAATGGTGGTGAGCCTATGGTGGAATGACAACCATAACATCTGGTATGAAATATGGCATCTATAACAACCCTCGCCTGACCCGATCATCGGGTCCAAGCTATAAGATGTCACATCTGTTGTTGGAGCAACTATTGTAAAAACCAATATAAATAAATCATTTAAACTTTCAAACATTCCGTAATCACAGTTATCACATGCTATGCAAAATTTTCCAAGACTCAATCGAGCTTATGAAAGCTCATTTTCTATTTCAAACATGAAATATGACCAAATTGCAAATTTTTCAAAATTTCAGGTCAGGTATCGATACCCCTACCAGGTACCAATACCATTTTGAGCTTTGATGCTTAGAAAAAATTAAATTAAAACTAATGTATTGATATCAGTTATAAAGTATTGATACTTTCTTCATGGTATCGATACTTTACCTCTGTACCGATACTATCTTAATGTTCAATGTTTTGAAAATTAAGAAAAAAATTGCTAAAGTAATGATGCTCTTTTTCTAAGGTATCGATACCTCAGAGAATAAATATCAGAAATTTGCATTTTGGTACCTATTTCATGCCAACTTATCAACATACCCAAATGGTGTTTCATTACACACTTATACATGCATAAAATCAAACCAAAACCGTATCTAAACATTTCATTTTAACAAATTTACATCATTCAAACCAATATGTCATCATTTGGCACCAAACATACTAAATCAACCTTTTCAATATCATCCTATTCTTTCATGTTTTTAAACCATTCAATACCATCATAACCTTACCAATTCATCAAGTAATTTGTTATTTAAGTGCCAGATTTATACCTTATTATGATACTAACATAGACATATACATATATAACATTAACATTTCCTAATTCAAGCATTATTTCAATTCAAACCAAATTGTCCAACCTAAAGGTAACACATAATTTAGCACCTATGTACATGCCACATAACTCGACCTTAAAACGATCAAAAGTTTACCAAATTGATAGCAGAATAGTTAGTATATCGAATGGTTAGTAAGTTTACCAAATTGTGAGCTTTGAGATGGTTTGATTGACACGTTCTGCAAGCTGACAACTACAAGGAAAAAAAACAACGGTATAAGTATATCGAATGGTTAGTAAGTTCATAAGCATAAAACAATAACTTACCTCATTTTACAATTTAATACAATAAGCAATTCAATTTGGAAAGTTTTCCTAAATATGACAATCACATATCAACAAGGTGAGTTCCTCATATAACCATATCAATAACATTCAATTCAATGTCATTCATATAGGATCAACAATTTAATTCCATTCGTATAGTTGGTTCAACATATAATCATTTGTATATCAATTCCTACCATTTCACTATCATTTTTCACTTTTATTTAATCATTTAGCCCGATGAACTCTAATGAACAGATTCGGACACGAGTAACTACACCACACCAAGTCGCTCGTTAGACCAGTAACTACACCACACCTAGGCACCAAAGTGCAAAGCTTGTAGGCAAACATATAATCGTGTAATAGCACGTCCCTCCACCACACCATGATCTCTGTAAAGACATATAAAACTCGGTAATCTACAACAAATGTTGGATTCCAATATAATCAGTAGTAAACTCCGTACAATCACATGTTCCATACCGTCACATATATCTCGTACCAGTACGCAATTAAACCTATTGGCATGCCAATCGTATCCTATCGTTTATTACATTCATTCAGGCACATTTAACACATATAACAATTTTTTTACAATTTAGTTCATATCTCACCTTTTTGTACCAAATCGTAAACAATTTAAATTACATTCACAACACAAATTTATAATTCAAGTATATATTTCAATAACATATAACCATACCATATGAACTTACGTAGAAAAGACAATGACAAACAAGACATCGAAGACTAATATGCAATTTTGTCTTTTCCTTGATTATCCTTCGATTGATTCAACTCTTGATCCATTCGATAATTTATTTCAATTTATTAATTTCAAATACTTTATATCATCCTATTATATGCATATGTTAGTTCAGTTTCATTTTTTGAATGTTCCCTAAGATTTTATTCAATTTAGTCCCTAAAACCAAAATTACCATAACTTTCAAATTTGAATCTCAATTTTGAAATTGGTCTCAATTTCATCCTTCTATAAACCTCTACTATGAAAAATTTATAGAAATATTATACCAATTTCTAAATCCATTCACTTTAGTCTCTATGTTCAAAAACTAGCAATTAAATTTTACGAACTAGTCTTTTTTAATTTCTAAGCTTAAAATCTAACAATTTAGTACCAAAAACTTCAAGAAATCAATAGGGCCAACTTTTGAAAACTTTAAAAGTTTTACAAATTGGTACACAAATTAGCTATACCAAGCTTCCAGGACCTCAAAAACATAAAAATTACAAGGACTTAAAACTACCTAATAATTGTTTACCTAAAGTTTCAAATACATGGGAGGGTTTTCTTCAAGCTTGGACTGCACAACAAAGAAGATGATAAGGTTTTTGTCATCTTTCTTTTTTCATTTATTTCCTATTCATACTTTAATTAATAATTAATAAATCTTAACTAATTTAATTAAACCTTAATTAGTAAAACTTAGGGTGAGTTTGGATGGGTGGTGGAGTGTCGCGCGTTTAGTTTACTTTTTGTCTCACGCTACAACGTCAGTACATTATTTAATCTCACCACCACCGCTGTTTTTACACTAACCGTAGGTAACGCACTGCCCATCCAAACCCACCCTTAATCACAATTAGCTTAAGTTAATGGAACTACACATCATTCTCCACTAACTATCAATAACATTTGGTCCAATTTCTTAATTGATCCTTTATCTAATTAAAAATCTATAGCGATTAACTTTTACCACTTTTATAATTTAGGCCTTCTCCTTATTTAACTATTTGATTGACAAAATTAAGAGACCAAACTTTAATTAAATTTTATACTAATCTTGTAAATATTAAATAATAATATTTATAGACTCACTTGTCAGAAATGAGGTTTCGATATCTTCGTTTCCGACACCATTGAAAAACAAGTTGTTACAACATCCACACGAACTACACAATATTTAACTTGGTGATAGTTACACGAGTCAACTAATGTAATAAAATTATTTTAACAAAAATGAATATAATTGAATTTTTCATTAAAAATTACTTTGTCCTCAGCGTATGCTTCTATCATCTATCGGTAAATAATGAGTGTCTCCGACTTCCCAATACCTAGAAAACTAAACCATTTGAAAACAAAGCAAACTTGTTAGCACATATTCCTAAACAAAAAGAGATTTAATTCTTGATTCAAGTTGATAATTTTTTACCTATTTACAAGTGGGAATGTGGGGGGTTGGTAACCCACTGATACTAGAAACAGCATCCTGTATAGTGCCCACAACTGCAGCAGTATTAGCTAGCCGCTTATATCTGGTGTGTTATGCTTTGTCGCTTGAAAAAGCTCACAATACAACATCGCTAATACCGTTGAGCCCCAACTACATGAACCGACCTAATACAAATTAGCCAATAATGGCAAGTACATAATGTGGATTTTATTATTATTTCCGTCCGACATAAGTACCCCCTATTAGTTGCAAAATATACGCTCGAGCAGCACACATCAGCTTCGGCTTAGTCGTGCTACTCGATAAGGTTTAGAAATTTTCTTTTATCTAGGAAAATTTTAAATCGGTAAATCTAGCTTCCCCATCACTAGACAAGTGCTCAACAAATGGTAGCAAATGGTCGAAGGTTTGACCACTTTACTCAAACTCGTGACCTTATCACCGTCAACTAGGAGCTTGAGTTGCATTGCAACGTCTTCGAGGGTGATGGTGCACTCCTCACACAACAAATGAAAAGTGTAGGTTGCCAAGCACCACCGCTCAACCATCCGAACCAATGTTGTTGTTCCATATTCGGCGGTCTCCAAGTAAGGCATAATACGTTCGTCCGGAAGATATCCTTGACAATGGACACGTGCTCTCAACACGCGGTACTCACCCTGTACATATCATATAGCCGCATTTGTTAAATTGGCCAAGTAATTACAAATTAAACCAGAACTCTATAAACATAGTTGTGAATAAGAAATATAAAAAAATTTACCGTCTCATTAATCATAAGTGCAATATGATCCGATACTCTTAGAAGAGAACTCATTTTGAATCCTACACAATTAATAAATAATTAATCATCACTTAAAAAAACAAAATACAGTTAAACATTATTTTATAATATAATCTACCAATTATTATATTAATTAAAAAATAACATACCTTAAAACTATTAAGCTTTCCCGCAAAAAAACAAGTGGACCAATCTCAAAACTTCAAACAACACCAACACAACAAAAAATTTGAACTTTCTCTATTTTTTCTTCCTAAATCCGGCAAGGTAGGGAAGGGTGGACCAAATGTCGTTTAAATTTCCTTTCTCTTCTTTTTTTTCCTTTTTTTTCCTTGTTTTTCTTTCTTTTTTCCCCTGATTTGTTTTAATAATCCGTCTTTTCTTGCCTTCTTTTTTTGTTTGTTTTATTCTTCTTGATTTTATATTTTTCTTGCTGTTTTTTTATCTCCCTTCTTTCAAAGATTCGTTTTTCCTTACTAGACCATCATGGCCAAGTGCCCCTTTCTTCTTCAGTACTTTTTACAAGCCCATCATTCTTTTTCTTATTTTCTTTTCCATTTTTTTATCACTGTTCCTTTTTTTCCTTCCAATTTTTAATTTCTTTCCCACATTCATGCTTAAAGTGACACATCTAGTTATTACAGTAAGATTGATCACTTAGTACATAGATATTCGAAATTTATTTTACAACGACAACTTTTTAAAATAAAACGTTGTCAGCACTATTATTCCATATCGGTGTGTATACAAATAAATTTTGGGAGCTTAATAACGATCATTTTTTTTTTTGAAGTGGACTAAACAACTTCATCTTATTTATCATACTTCTAGCTATATGAATAATGGATCAACCTCTTATTAATCCCGACTATCATTTTAAATCGTATGATAATAATACTCACTACAATCTAATTAATATATTACACAGTTGCTAACGTAATACTCCTATGATATTCAACTTTGATTGAATCAAGTCTATCATCTTCTGCTTGAATCAGGTCCATCAAAAATCCCATAATATTCAACTCTGCTTGATTTGGGTCCATCAGGAATCCTGTGAGATAAAGGTCCTTTTAGTGAGACAAGAGTTCGTCAACCTTCTGTAATCAGCACCAACTCGCTTTTCAATTTTTGCCCACCGTAATCGGCACATCCTCTAAAGAGTGCTCCCACCCCAACCACCAAAGCATGTTTTGGACAATTAAACTGAGTATGGGGTTTCTAAAGCATCCTCTTCTTGTGGCATGAAACTGGGTTCCTTTGACAGCATAACCAACTTGAATCCGTTACCACATAACTACTGTCAATTGGAAGCCCGAGTTGCAATGTGATATCTTCTAAGGTGATGGTGCACTCTCTAAAACACAAATGAAATTTCTCGATGTCCGAGCGCCACTAGATCATCGTTAAATCAAACATACCTTAAAACTATCACATATTATCTCGGTAAGATAAAAAAAGTGAAAAAAACTTATTTTTGCTCTGCCCTTGTTCAAAACACTGAATTTTTCCCTTCTACCCCTACTTCTGATCACAATAATTTCTCCCTATATTTCTTCTCTTCAACAACAAAAAAAAGTTATAAAAAAAATATCAACACAAATATATTTTGCATTGAGTATGGGGTTTATATAGGCTTTTGGTGCCGCCAGACTACATGACGACACCAAAAAAAATTCTTTACCTGCCGACACCAATGTCACCAAATAGCCTGACACTAGTGCCGCCAGATAGTCCGGTGTAGCAGATGACCAGCACCCATTCTCATT
>JABEZY010263958.1:418-11964 GCA_013467495.1 Gossypium gossypioides
TTGATTAAATTATAAGCACATATGTGTACCTATTGCATTGACGGCTTGGTTTCACTTTTTTAACGTGTTATGCCAAAGTTGTCCATGCAATAGGTACAAAATTGTTTACAGTTTAATTTACGTGTTTTTGTTAGGTCCAAATTTGCAAGCAAAAACCAAGCAGTGTCAACTACTTCAAGTACTGGTGAAGAGCAAAGCAGAAAAAAATAAACACTTGGTATGTTTACGTAGTTCATTTCCCCTATGGTTTTATCCAAAGAGATAATTCACTATCTTAACATCTCTCACAAGTGAGGATAAGCACTAACGCTTACCAGATTAGCAAACTCACTTTTGCACCTAATATACTCTAAGTTTTTCCCCTGAAAACTTAATAAACATCAAGTGACTCGCTTGATTATTTAGTACTTTGAAAAATAAGTTCTAAATAACAAAATAAGTGCTAAAATTTTCCATACACTTTACCTACACAAGCCTTTCAATATATAAAAGTTTAGGCTTTTAAGATAAAGGTAAATTACAATCAATCTTCCCATCAAAATAGCAAAATAATCAATAAGGATAATATATTCAATATGACAAAGATAAGTCTTCAAATTTTCAGGATATGCTACCAAATTACTTGTTCCTATCTATCCAATCTTCTCAAACTGGGGAAGTCAATTTGCTTGATTATGTTCCTATAACGGGTTTAGATATTATAGAAGGATTTGCACATGTCTAAAATATCAGCAAATATCATAGCCCAACGATTTTGTTACAATAAATTACCTATTTCATATATGACAAGTTATGAGGCTGAGCAGTGCTAGAATCAATGGACACTGTTGTGGCATCTTCAAAACTGCCTCAACAGTTTTTTTCTGATACAATATTAGGGGTGGGAGATGGGGGTAACATGGTTTGAACCCGTGCCAAACGAGTGTCTAACAAGAACTTTAATTACCTCTCCGCACAAGTCAATATGTGTACAATTGAATTAAAATTTTAAGTTTTATATATACATTTGAACTATAATCAACAATTTAAAATATGCTTTATGTCATATCCGAACTAGCATTTAAGACCAAAATTGATACAATATTGATATTTTGAGGACTCAATTAGAAGGTTTTAAAGTTCATGGACCAATTTGAAATCCGGACAATACTTTGAGAAGATTAGTGAAATAAACCCTAAAAAAAGTAGATTTGAAAATCACCCCTCTTCGACTTTTATTGAGTATCCGAAGTTTCATTGTCCTAGGCCCTAGCCGTCTCTTTTTCCGGGTGAAAAAAAAAGGTAGTTAAACTTAACTCTGGGTGGATCCCCTGCAATTATGTTTGCTCCATCGAAATCACATATTGTGCATTTTCTTGAACATTTCCTTAAGCTTTTGCCTACAAGATTGGACATTCTTCACCTTGGTTTTGGCTTTTATGACCGATAAACACAATCAAGAATCTTTGTTCCCATAACCTATCTCCGTAGACATTGTTGCTGGATTGCTCTTCAACATTTTTTTCTCTTCGTTTTATGTAGTCTATAAGAGGCAAGACCAGGTTTTGCACTTTGTTGGTAGACATGCATAGGACGATATATATATATATATATATATATCACAAGCATTTGTTAACAATTTGTGTAGTATCATTTTGAGACAATGAGTACTCTTGGATGGTGGAGACTTGTTTACGCTGCCTTTGCTGGATTTCTCCTCTTTCATGGCTTTTCTGCCTCTGAAAACGGTACTTATTATGTTATACCTGAAATCTTAACATGAAGTTTAGTTTTTAGTATAAAAAACAATTATTTTCATGCAAAAACGTCGTGAGGTCCTAAACTATATATGAATATATCTGCATCCCAACAGCCCCAAACTACTCCTTCATGCACAATGCAACATCAGCACCATTCTTGTCTTATTACGACTACATAGTTGTTGGTGGTGGCACCGCTGGCTGCCCCTTAGCTGCCACATTATCTCACCGTGCCAATGTCTTGCTCCTTGAACGAGGTGGCTCCCCTTATGGTGACCCCAACATCACTAAATTGGTTAATTTCGGTGCTTCCCTCTCCGACCTTTCCCCTTGGTCCCCGTCACAGCGGTTTATCTCCACGGACGGCGTCATTAATTCACGAGCACGCGTGTTGGGCGGCGGAAGCTGCCTGAATGCGGGGTTTTATACACGCGCTTCTCCTGAATATATCAGGTACCAAGTTTGCATCATATGCTCATGATATAATTTTTCATATATATGTGTGTATATGTATATCTGTTATGTTGTTATTTTTAGGCAAGCGGGGTGGGATGGAAGATTAGTGAATCAATCATACGAGTGGGTTGAAAAATTAGTGGCATTTGAGCCACATTTGGGGCATTGGCAATCGGCTGTGAGGAACGGTTTGTTAGAGGTTGGGGTGGTGCCATTCAATGGGTTCACCTTTGACCATATTAATGGGACCAAAGTTGGTGGGACAATATTTGATGAACAAGGGAACAGGCACACAGCTGCTGACTTGTTGGAGTATGCCAACCCTCGGGGTCTCACCGTCCTTTTGTATGCTACTGTGCAAAAAATCTTGTTTAGATTTAGAGGTACATTATCTAATAACACAGCTCAAATGGTCAAATTCTATATTTATCATACTACCAAACCATTATGTCCCATTTCAAATAACAGGGAGAAGACGCAGACCAGAGGCATATGGTGTGATATTCAGAGATGGATCAGGGATTGAACATAGAGCATATCTTAAATATGGGTTTAAAAACGAAATCATTATATCTGCGGGAGCATTGGGAAGCCCACAACTGTTGATGCTGAGTGGAGTAGGACCGGTTGCTCATCTTAGAGCTCACAATATCCCAGTGGTGTTAGACCAACCCTTGGTTGGCCAAGGCATGTGTGATAACCCCATGAACGCCGTTTTTGTCCCGTCTCCGATTCCGGTTGAGGTTTCGCTTATCGAAGTCGTTGGTATCACACATTTTGGGAGCTACATTGAAGCTGCAAGTGGTGAAACCTTTAGTGCTTCTGTTACTACTACTTCAAGAAACTATGGCATGTTCTCACCTAAGGTATAATAAGTTTTGGATGCTATTCATTTAAGCTTAGAAGATTGAACTTTACCCTACAATTTTACTATGCAGATTGGTCAGCTATCTACGGTGCCACCTAAACAAAGGACCCCAGAAGCCATTGCCAGAGCTGTTGAATACTTGGATAATCTTGACCAGGCAGCTTTACAAGGTGGATTCATCTTGGAAAAAATTATGGGTCCGATCTCAACAGGCTATTTGGAGCTCCAAACCCGTAACCCAGACGATAACCCATCCGTCACCTTCAATTATTTCCAGCATCCACTAGACTTGCAAAGATGTGTTCAAGGGATTCAAACCATAGGGAAAATCGTTGAATCGGAGTCATTCTCTAAATTCAGATATGATTACATGTCTTGGCCAGGACTCGTTAACATGACAGAACATTCCCCAATAAACTTGCTGCCTAGACATTACAACTCCTCAATCCCACTTGAAACGTTCTGCAGAGACACTGTGATGACTATATGGCACTATCATGGTGGCTGCCAAGTTAGTAGGGTTGTTGACCCCGATTATAAGGTTCTTGGTGTCGAAGCTCTAAGGGTTATCGACGGTTCCACTTTCAACTATTCGCCTGGGACTAATCCTCAGGCCACTGTCATGATGCTTGGAAGGTTGTACATAAATTAATCACTAGCAAAAATATTCATTTTATGTTGGGGTTTTTAAAATTGACATTTTAGTTTGATGTGATGATGCAGGTACATGGGTGTGAAGATATTGAGAGAGAGACTAGGCAATTAAGAATCCGCATGATTCGTTATGGTTGTTTTTTATTTCTTTTGATCAAGACATGATGGATGGATGTTCTTGACTTGCCATTACGTATTGAGTGGTCCAGAATTTGAAGTCTTTAAGTTAATACATTTGTCAAAGAATTGCATTAATGGATGTTTGACATTTAGAAATGTTATGTTTATTTCGTTGTTCAGTTGTTTTTGCCTTTCATGATAAATCTGGTTCAGTGATCGAACAATAATTAAAACACATATGAAAAATCAAAATGCTATAAGAAACTAAACAAGAATACATACATCTTACTTTTGTCCTAAAAATTTTATAATTTTATCTCCATACCTACACAAAGTTATGGGTCAAACACAAAATGACTAAGGTTAAATGCTACCATTGGTCCTTTTACTTTACGAAAACTCTGAATTTAATTCATGTACTTTAATTTAATCAAATTTAGTCTTCATATTTTTCGAATTTTAAAATTTTAGTCTTGGCCCAAACGGTAGTATTTTGATTTGTTTGGTTAAATTTAATTACTAGTCATGTATTATGCGTGGATTTGGTCCATATTCTCGGATTGGATTATTTTAAGTTTAGATATTTTTCAAATTTTGAAAATTGCAGTCTTGATGCAAATAAAAGTCATTAATCCTTTAATTGGAGTTTTAGTGAGTACTATGTGTAAATAACAAACTAACATGACATTATACATATGATAATGTGCCTGCCGCATCAAATTTTGAAAATAACAGAGCTTTAACTTAATTAATTTTGACGGTTATTGTTTGGAGAAGACTGCAATTTTAAATTTTGAAAAAGTATAGGGACTAATAGTAGAATTTAACCAAAAATTTAATGTAAGGAAGACATATACTAGTATGGGCCCAGTTTTTAATGGCACCTAGATAATATTGGGAAAAGTTAGGCATCTTCCCTTCTTTACGCTGGTTTCTCCCTCTTCCTATATTCAAGAGAATATTGACAGCATTCATAAGTCAAAATCATGCAAAGCGTAGAATCTGTCAAAGAGACCCCTTTTTTTTCCATGTAAAAGGAGCCTTTTGCGTAGAAAGCAGGCACCAAAGGAAAGGATATCCTCAGCATATGCTATATCCTATATGTGCCTTAAACAACTTATCCACCATTGGTGCATGTAGTTTTAAGCCCTACTTGTGCCACAAAATCAATAAATTGATCATCACTAAGTCCTGAACTGGTTGCAGGGCTTCTCTGCATTGGCAGTAGATGATAACTCCACATCATGTAGTTAACCTGCCAAAGGAGAGTTGCCCTTTAACTGATTCAACTTAATAAATCATCCATTCATATAGCCCCTTTTGTTTGTGGCTCACTCAAAAAGGTAAGATATCTTCATTTTTCTCTGTGGCTTTTGCATTATGTTGCTCACATTGTGTTAATCATAGCTTTTCTGCAATATTGCCTGTTTTTGGGTGGTAAGAGAAACTGTATTGTGTCATAGTTGGTAAAACTGTTATGGCTCACGGCATCCTTGATTCAGGTTTTGTTGGAAGTTGGGGCAATCAATGCCCTGGTTTCACATTTGTTACAGTGGGGCCTGACATAATTAGTCAGCTTCTTACATATGAACTCTTAACTATCTTGGAAAAATGGAGTGTGAATATTTGAACTCTAAGCACATTATTTGAACTCAGCTGTGAATCTCCCCTAACAAAGTGGTGCAAATTATTGAGAATTCACCCGAGATGTTGGGCATGGAGTAACCAGTCCATTACTACTGTTCTACAAAGGATATCTTCTGATCACATCATAATTATTACCATCCATCATAACCAATCTCGGTATAGTTTCACATTGTTATTACAATTTCTTTTTGCTTAAACTACATCCTGTCTTTTTGCATGGCCTAAATTTCAATACCGCCGAGGATTTATTTTCTTTCAACCCTGTTACCAGAAATAGTAATATTCACGAGGATTTTTAGTTAAATTCATTCACACGATTCAATCAATCCACATTTAACGAGTAAGATAATCAATCTCATAACATGTAGTTCATTATAAAATCATTGAGTAAAACAAATGATTTATGTAAGTGCGTTGCATTGAGGAATATCTACTAAGCTATTATAATTTGATTGGAATGTTTTGATCAAAATTGTTTCGACTTATAATTCATGACTTATGAGAATTTTTAGCACTCGTAATTGAAGATAATTCAAGCAAAGCAAAGATATAATCAAAACTTTTAATGTGATAGGAGATTTTAATTGAGGAACTGATTTGTAGTATAAAATTGTATAATTAAGTTGGCGTGTTTTTCATATTACATTTTCAGCACGTTTGGTTCGCAAAAATGGAATGGAGTAAGTATTGAATAGCTATGTGATGAGAATAGAATAAGAATGTTATAAGTATTGTGTAGTTTGGTTCACTCAATGGGATAGATGTATGGGAATATGCAGGGAATAAGTATAAAAAGATATTAATACCCTTTAACTAAATAAATGGAGAAATTATTTTATGGACCCTTCCCATCACATCATCCATGGTCTCTTCCAATAATTTAATGATATTTCATCAATTTTTTCCATGTCATTAACACATAATTTTGGTAATTTTTTTACCCAGAATCTCGAAGCAAAATCTTAAACCCCAAACTTAAAAGCTTGAACCTTAAATCTCAAACTCAAACCCTGAGTTCAAACTCTAAACCTCAAACCTAAACTTGAATCCAAACTTAAATCTTGAACCTTGAATTTCTTAAACTCCAAACTCGAACTCGGGGTTCTAGATTTGAGATTCAAGGTTTAGGGTTCAGGGTTTGGGTTTGGAGTTCGGAGTTTTAGGTTCTGAGATTCTGTATTCAAAATAAAAAATAAAAAAAAAACCAAAATTATGTGTCAATGACATGAAAAAAATTATTGAAATGTCATTAAATAATTGGAAAGAGACCATAGATTATGTGGTGGGAAGGTTCCATAAAAATTATATATAAGTTACTTAAAAAAAGTATATTTCAATAATTCATTCCTCTTAAATTAATGCAACGTTAGCCCTACTAAATTATGTTTCCTAAAACTAAGGGTTTGCGTTTTAATTTTGGTAAAAGTCTATTGAGAGTACTTGTACTACCGTATAAAGTTCATTTTAATCCCTCGGCTTAAAAGTTGTTTCTGGTTAGCCTTTATATATTAAAAATTTATTCAAATCAAGACACTTTTACAATTTATTGTTAAGTTACTGATAATTTGCCAAAATTATATTAAGCCAAATGGCGTGCAATAGTTTAAAATACATAAATTTTTTGGGATGGTTGGGGTTTTATGGGTTGAGTCGGATTATGGAAAACTCAGTTGGATATAATATAATTTTGTTCAAATTATCAATAATTTAACAATAAATTATAATTATGTTATGATTTGAATATTTTTTTTAACATACAAGGACTAACTTAAAGCAACTTCTAGTAGAGGGACTAAAATAAACTTGATATAATAGTATAGGATTCCCGGTAGATTTTGACCTTTAAATTTTGTTGCTCGCATCGGATAAATATGCGTCCTATATTTGCTATAGTTAGGAAGCATAATGCTTTTGGAAGACGTTCGGCACAGAATCCCAAATTTCAAATACAAAAACAGAAAAACGACGACTTAGCCAAAGAGTCTTTGTTGATGCAACCATACCATCATATAAGAGAGCGAATCATAAGAAATCAATAATGTTTACACAAGTAAGGCAATTAATAAGCTGTCAACCTTAAGCTATACTTCTGATTTTGGAAATGGTCGAATTCTCATTCTGATTTGGAAACCTTGCCTTGTTTGTAACACTTCAATATCTTTTTTTATGTTCAATATTATATGGATAATCATGTTGCTCGGACATTTTTTTTTTACAGTATTTGTGTTTTAAAAATGGATATAAAGAAATTATTAAACAAAATTAAAAGAAAAAGATTATACTTAATATTATATATATATTCGATACTTATACTCGAATTTGAGTAATTTACGAGTATCGACATTGACATTAAGGATTTCCTTTTCTAACATGTTTTGATTCATTTGATGTGTGTACATAAAAGAAATTTCTTAGAAAAGGGATCACTTCCGTAAGTTTCACAATTTGATCAATTAAATGTAATGAAGAAGCTTAGTTCATTATTCATTAGACAATACAAAGGTATCGGTTTAGTCTTATAATTCAGTCTCCCTTCTTCCCTTCTTTTGATTTCTTTTCACTTTTACTTCGTAAGGAAGTACTTCATGTTTGAGATTAACAAAGAAAATGGATTTAATCAAAAACAATTGTGCATTAATTAGCAACACATTGGATCATGCATGTCTTTTATAAACTTAAGTTGAAGAACATGCATTGAGTATGCTTCTTGCTGAATGTTGATGGGGGTTTCCATTAGACAAACCTTTCCAATTCTCATAATACAAGACAATGCAATCACCATGGATAAGAGACGCCGCAAAAGCCTGCTGTTCCGGTTGTTGTCCGAATCCATTTCCAGGGCTTCCCCAGTCTCATTCTGAGACGTCGGAGACCCTGATCACCGCGGCGGAGGCATTTCGATACAAGTTTGAGGTAAGCACGGTTGCCACTCTCTACCCAAATTTCAACTTCACCAACCATGAATCCCTTCCTTCATTTGAGGAAACTTTTTCTTATTTCAACAAAGTGTACCCTCAATATTCCCAAACGGATGAAGCTGACAAAATCCGAGCTCATGAATACTATCATCTTTCCATCACCAACCATGTCTACCTTGATTACATTGGCCATGGCCTTTTCTCTTATTCTCAGCTTGAAAATCAATGTCCAGGATCTCCTGTTACTTCATCATCTTTAGAGTCCCCATTTTTTGATGTTTCCTACAAATCAGTAAGCTTGAAATCTCAGCTATTGTATTGTGGTGAAGAGTCGGAATTTCAGTCCAGTATGAGGAAAAGGATCATGGCTTTCATGAATATCTCAGAAGCTGATTACAACTTTATTTTCACTGCAAATCAATCAGCTGCTTTCAAGCTTGTTGCAGAGTCTTATCCATTTCAGTATAGTCGAAACCTTGTAACGGTTTATGACCATCAAAGTGAGGCCGTGGAAGTGATGATTGAGAAGTCTAAGAAGAGAGGAGCAAATGCCATCTCGGCAAGTTTCTCATGGCCTAATCTGGAAATACAGACGGATAAACTGAGGAAGAAGATAAGCAAGCGCAAGAAGAAAGGACTTTTCGTTTTCCCACTTCAATCAAGGGTTACAGGGTCGAGATATTCATATACGTGGATGAGCCTGGCAAGGGAGAATGGGTGGCATCTGTTGCTTGATGCATCTGCATTGGGAGCTAAAGACATGGACACCTTGGGACTTTCTCTCTTTAGCCCCGACTTCCTGGTTTGCTCATTTTACAAGGTTTTTGGTGAGAACCCATCTGGATTCTGTTGCTTGTTTGTCAAGAAATCCAGTACTTCAGTTCTGAAAGATTCAACCACAAGTGTGGGAATAGTGAATCTTGTCCCTGTATCATGGCCAGCTCGAATCCCCGAAAAACCAGCTATAGTTTCTAGCATTGAAACAAAAAAGAAAGTGGATGAATTTCCTCCTATTCAAGGTTCATTCTCAGGCCCCTTATCTATCCAACACAAGAACGATGAAGATGAAGCCAGTCATGAAGTACAGAAACCCGAAGGAAAAGGAACCAAATCAAAGAAAAAGACTGTAT
This sequence comes from Gossypium gossypioides, assembly GCA_013467495.1. Lineage (NCBI taxonomy): Eukaryota > Viridiplantae > Streptophyta > Magnoliopsida > Malvales > Malvaceae > Gossypium > Gossypium gossypioides. Next base: position 9,951 of record JABEZY010263958.1, read on the forward strand.
CATTTTCTGAAATTGAAGAAGTTATAGAAGCATCCTTTGAACCTGGTAGCACCAGCAATACCCTTGAGAACAAAAACCCAAAATTCGAATGCAGAAGCTTGGATCATGCAGATTCATTAGGGGTGGTACTAATCAAGAGCAGGTCAAGGAACCTGGTCAACTGGTTGGTGAATGCACTGACGAGCCTTCAACACCCACATTCAGAAACCGGAGTCCCTGCTGTCAGAATCTATGGACCCCAAGTAAGCTTTGACCGAGGACCCGCCGTGGCATTCAATGTATTCGATTGGAAAGGAGAAAGGATCGATCCTACAATGGTGCAAAAGCTGGCTGATAGAAACAAGATTGCTTTGAGCATTGGAACTTTGCACCACATTTGGTTCTCGGATAAGCATGAAGAGGAGAAGGAGAAGAAGGCATTGGAGACAGTGTTGTCAAGCAATAGGAGAGATAATTTGGGTTGCGGAATAACAGTTGTCACTGCTGCATTGGGATTCTTGACAAATTTTGAAGACGTGTATAGGGTATGGGCATTTGTTTCCAGGTTCTTGGATGCTGATTTTTTGGAGAAAGAGAGATGGAGATATAAAGCTATTAATCAGAAGACAGTTGAAATCATTTAGGCTCTCAATCAATCATCAGTTTAATGAAATCTTATCCAACAAAATTGTAATCAGCCTAATGTTGAAATTCAACAATCAAAGGGTTTCCATTTATAGTAGATTAAAGACAGATTTTAGTTTTCCAAGGCTACCTAATAGACAGACCCTAATTTAAGGGTTCAATTTGTCGAGTCGGCTTGGATCTTATCAACTTTGGAACTCATCTTTGCATCCATGACCCATTGATGCCATTAAAGCCCACTTCTTATCATCCCATTAAAAAAGTCATAGAGGCTCGATATATTGGAACATAAGCCCAAAGCAATATATAGCGTTTGACTAAAAGCAAGCTATAGTGAAAAAAACGTTTAACTTAAGCCCATTGCTTCCAAAGAAAAATGCTAGCAAGAACACAAACGACACTAACATAAGCTACATTAAAATAATAGATTTCAGCCACCAAATTAGACCTCCACAAGCCGGTGCATTCCGTCTGTCGACGATGACCACGTTCTTTTTAGTGTAACCAGCGAAACCTTAGTAAATACCATCGAAACAAGCGTCATGACTTTAAGGATATCGAATCTATCACTGATTCAAAAAAAAGGAGTCATACTCAATTAAAAAAACTTTTATTTTCTCTGAAATCTTGTGCCTAACCCTCTCTTTTTTTTTTTACTTGCATTCAAGCCTAAGTAGTTGAATTAGTTGGTTTTCAATAAAATTATTCAAAATGTGATTGATATTTTTGTTCAAGAATTTTGGGCGAAGCTTGTCAAAGGAAGTGCCAAAAATGAGAGTGATGCACTAAGCCCTAACATAGGGAAGTAATAAATCAAAATACAAGTCAAAGCATAGGCTTTAAAGTCACGCACTCAATTTGTTTACCACCTACCGCTAACTTAATATTTTTCCTAATCTTTTAAAACTATTAATTAATTGAATTGTTGTGGAATTGGGGAAGTATTATTCAATTTCAAAGTGGGCAGAATTCAAGACTGCTTTAGTCCAAATGTTTGGGCTTGAAAATTTTTGGATAACTAATATTTTTATTTTATAATTATAAAATTGACGACTATCTGTATTGTATCTTGACTCACCGTAGTTAAATAATTAAATTAAGATTGATCAAAACTTAATATTAATTAGAGATATATACAAGAGTTAATCACAATTATCTAAATAATTATTTACAAATTTTACAACAACATGAAAAAGTCAAAATTCATTAGACATGGTCTTATAGTTGAATAAGATTACCCATTATTGAGGTTATTTTAGACACTTCATTAATCACCTTACATTAAATTAATTAAAATACTGTACCAAAAAATCAATTAACAGATGTGCGCCTGCTATCTTACCAAACTAAATTAGGCTTACTTCACAAATTAAACACCACATGCATAAAA
>JABEZY010265239.1:749-19776 GCA_013467495.1 Gossypium gossypioides
AAAAAAAAAAAAAAATTCCTTTGATAAATTTGACCAATGAAACTCTTTAATCATCATCAATCGTTAGAAACTAATGGCAACACTGATGTGACCATTAACATACACAATGTTAGAGACGAATGTTGACATGACATTACCACATCAACGTTAGTTGCTAACGTAATAGTATCATATTAGCAAAAATAAAAATATTTTAAAATTAAGTATTGCATTATTGTAAAATAAATTGTCAAAATACTTTAGAATAGTTGCAATATTAACTAAATTGGTTAAAAATGTCATCTATGACGGAAAGTGATTAAAAGAATATCAAAGAATCATAATGTACTAATGATTAAAGGGCTTTTAATTTGTTGACTAATGAGTCAAAAATGATGGGAAAAAGGACATATGTATTGGATTTCTGTACAAAACCCTTTCTAATGAAAACAAAAGGAACATATTCTTGACCAAGTCTAATGATGCTATTGTTTGGGGTACTTTGGCTCTTAGGTCCACCAAACATAAGCTAGAAAAGTAAAAAGTTTGATTCTCTTGCATTACATCTTGTTCTAAAGTATAGATGCTTGTACGGTTGTGATTGGATTGGATTTAATGATGTGAACACATGAACAAGTTTTCATTATGGGCCCTACAATCAACATATTTTCATGTCACTTTTATTTGTTAGTTAATTTCTTTTTGTAACGGTCTAGAATAAGTTGTGGGAATAAGAGAAAAATCATAAATGTCATTCAAACATTAAATGCCTCTAACTCTCTTTGGTGATTAAGTATGTTATTTTATTAAGTATAGGAAAATGAATCAAGCCTACATAATTAAGTTTGATTTAAGGTAGGTTTTGTTATGGGTTTAGGAAATAGAACCTATTCCTTTTTTAGGTTTAACTTAAAATAGTAATAAGAAGAGTTGAAATGGTCAAAATGCAATGCTTTACTAAGTGAAAGGTAGGCAGAAGAAAGACATTTAAAAGATAAAAGATAATAAGCTTAGATATCCCATTCAAATTCAATGAATTTCTTCAGAGATTTGATCTCAGTAATTCTAGAATACCGGTGTTTTGTGCAGGAAGTTCCCAATTGACTTGGTTAGTTAGCTTCCCAATCAATGAAAGAGCCAGTTTATTAAATTAGGATTGTTGGAGAAGGTGAAGTCTTTAGCCTATCCGCTATGAAGTTGATAGTCTATTGCCTAGTCACTTTCATTTTTAAAGCCATAATCATTTTTGTCTTCAAGGGGTAGAAAGAGAGAGAAAACAAAGCAATTTGTGATCGGTAATATTCCATATTGGCAACTCCTAGTTCTTTGTTAAGTAGGAAACCTAAAAGAATGAAGTGGGATGTCATTGGCCAAAGGTTTTTTATGATATACTTCACCCGAAAACTCCTAGTAAGATCTATACATAAGTTTCATATGGTCGCCAAAATTCAATAAAAGGCTAAAGCAATTCCCATATAGTTATTGTATAGCCAGTTATGCTTCTTTTGTTTATGGTTTGATGTACATATGTTTCGACACCATATCCATTGCTTTCTGTTCGACACCAATCCTGTAAAAATTTCTAACAGAGAGATTAAATGTAGTTTACAAAGCCTAACCTACTAACTAACGTCTAACTGACTAAACCACGTATTTAGTATCTAAAATGCTTTCATATGCAACATTATATTTTAATATTCACTAACATTTACCTAACTTACTTGGCTAACAATTTTTTTCTTAAGCATTGAGGCCGACAAAAAGAATTGGCTACCAATACGCTGCAAATATAAGCAACTAGAATGAGAAAACCAACATATCAAGAAAAATCTATCAAGCATAATGGCATAAAAGTATTCCCTTGTATGTTGCTCTCAACACTGTTACAGTTCGTTGTAAGTTACGGAAGAAATAGAAAAGATACAAAATGAGAATGAAAAAAAAAAATAAAACCAGAAATTTTTTTCTTCTTAAAACCCAATGGTCTTTATTTCAGTAAAGTTTGTACATAAAATACAAAGGCTAACTGCTTATGCAGTGTTTGATCTTATCACATAAATTTAGTAAGCTTTACATCAAAGGGATTATACTACCTAATCAAATACAAACTAACATATTAGTTGCATGATGCTTGGCTGCTTATAATTGCTCTATCAAGCTACAAAATGATCAAAACACATTCTATTCTTAGAATATCTAAGAAAAATTTGAGGTATCTAACACTTTTCTTTGAGATTTTCTTGGAGGCTCTAAACTTTGTGTTTAGAAATTTAAATCTAGGCATTGAGATAGCCTTAGTTAAAACATCTACAACTTGATCTTTAGATTTGCATTACACTGCACCAACTTCTCTAAGCCTCTATGCTTCTTTACTTGCATGAAATTTCACATTAATTGTTTAGTTCTTTTATGTTGGATTGGATTTTTGGTGATTTCTATAGTATATTTATTATCCACTCAAATTGCAGTTTTTTTTTCTAAATTAGTCAAGATTTTTCTAAGCTTAATGGCTTAGTTAACTCCAGTAGTAGCAACAAATACATACTCGACTTTAGCTAAGGATTGAGCCACCACATCTTGCTTCTTTGAATTCCATGCAAAGACACCACTTCCAAATGAAAAAAAACATAACTTGAAGTACTTTTATAGTCATTCACACTTCTAGCCCAATCCTTGAAAGCATAACCCTCAAGCTTGCAACTATCATTTTAACAACTTGGTTTTCAATGGTGTCAAAAATTACGATTTTGGGATCCCGTTTCTAAAGATCGAGGTCATAAATATTAAATAGGTATATTTACAGAATTAGTAAATAGATGAATTGAAATTCGGTTAAGTAATTTAGTAAAAATCGTGGTTAATTAAGGCCTAGGGACTAAATTTTAAAAGTTTAATTGCTATAGATTTTTAATTAGGAAAAGAATTTAGGACTTAGATAGTAATTATCCAAAGGGATAAAATGGTTAATAAACTATTTTTAATTAAGTGTTAGTGGACAATAATGATATATGTCATTTAACTTAAAGTAATTAAAGATTTATTTAACTAAAACATAGTTGATTAAGTAAATTAAGATTAATTACCAAATTAATCCTAGTATAAAGGTTAAAAGTTAGTTGAGAGGTGGTCATCTTTTTTATTACAAAACTGACTTCCATAGCCAAAAGAAGGAGGAAACTTTTGAAACCCTTAAAACATTTGGCTATCCAATTTCAAGTAAGTCCCTACTCATTTTTCTTTGATTTTTATGGAAATTGAATCATGGAAGCTTGATTTAGCTAGCCCATGTAAAAAATTTTAAAATTGTTAAAGTTTTAGAAAGTTGGCATTGTTGATTTCTTGAAGATTTAGGTGTGAAATTGTTAGGTTTTAAACTTAGATTATGAAAACGACTAAATTATAAAGCTTAATTGTTAGTTTCGTACATTAGGAACCAAATTGAATAAAATGTAAAATTGTTATGAAATTTCGATAGGAATAGAAAGTAAGAGGTCCCTAATGAATATATGTGAAATTGGATTTTAATCCAAAGCTTTAGATTGAAATTTATGCTTGTCCTAAGTTTAGGGACTAAATTGGATAAATTGAAAAATATATTTTACTTTGTAATTGAATATGATTTGGATGGAATTTGATATTGTGTTATTGTTGCACTATTATTCTTAGCTAAAGACTTTGTCGAGCTGTTGAGAGGGAAAGGAAAAGCAAGAGCTGATAACAAGTGGCACAAGTTTTCTATTTGTATTTCTATTATCAATTTAATTATTGCATATTTATGACATTTTCATCATATGGTATTGAAGTGAGTTTTCAATCGTTATTTGAATTGAATTGTCATAGTTGAGATTGAATACCGAGATAAGGACTAAATTGAATAAAATAGAAAGTAGTATGATTTAATTGATATATGATAATTGGTATGAAATTGAGTTGAAACATACTGTATTACATGATGAAATGATGAAATGATGAATTTATGGTGTGTTGGATGTGATCTAATATGAATTGAATTGTATAATGAAATCGAAAATTTGGTTCCTTATTAATTGTTCGGACATGGTCAGATATAGTTGGCATACCATAGGGTTAGGATATTGATTGATAACCATTGTTGCTGGGCCATCCGATGTGGTAGATTGTCCATGTAAAATCATCGTTGTCGGGTACCCCAAGGTGACAAAATAATCAAATTGTGCAAACCATCTTTGTTGGGCAATCCGAGGTGGTAATATGTACATGTTCAGCGTCATCATTGCCGAGCAACCCGGGTTGATGGATCCACATATTCATTTTGAGTTTGAGTTTGGTTAATAGGGTTATAAACACATGAATTGGGTAAATGATATATGATATGAAATGTGACTGAAATGTGTATGAAAAATCATGCGAAATGTGTCAGAAACGAGCATTGAGGGCTGATTGAGTAAAAGAGCTAATAAGCTCAAAAATGATTGAAAGGAGATGAAATAGAATTAGGTATTTATGTATATGATTGATGAATGTATGTGATTAAGTATATGTTTGCAAATGTGATGTGTAATTGAATAAGTGTATGTATACAAATATGGTAAGAAATGATTATGTAATATGTGAAATGGCATGATAAGTTTAAGAAATATAACAATGGAAGCTTTTGGTATGAAATTGCATGTGAATTGGTTGTGAATTGAGTTTGAATTAGATGTATGCATTGATTAAACATGTATTATATTAACTTGAATCATGAAAATTCCACTGAGCATTTTCGCTCAGCATATGATTTGTTTTCTTCGTGCGTAGGTATAGTTAATCTCCAAGAGTTTGAGTAGTAAATCCAACATATAGGAAGCGATCCATGATTCATCAAGGTTTGTATAATTCTGTTTTATTTTAAGTATGACATGTACCTAGGTTAAGTCAATTTTGGAATAATGTATGATCATAATTATAATTAAAGCTAGAATAAGTATTTGAGAATAACCAAATAATTAGATCATGTATTTAAGTGTGTCATTATGGTTGAAATGCTTCCAAAATGTTGCTATGTTAATGTTGATTTGAATTGGTTCATATGCTAAATGTTTTAAATGATTGTGCAATGATTTGAGCTTATATGTTGTATGGTAATAATATAAATGGTGTATGGTAATTGTACAATTATGAATAATGTAGTTTTTCTTTTAGAATTGAACTTGTTAAGACTAAGTAATTGGTTGAAAATGTGGTATGTAAACATGAATTGGTTGATTTGGCTTTTACAGGTTGGTAACCATTTGTACCATTAAGAAATAGACGGTCATATTGTGACATCAAACATTTGTTATCACAATGAGACTAAGTATGTTACATTGTGATGAGGAACCCGCGAAGTCGCGACATCAATCTAAGATTTTGAAAATATTACAATTTATTCCTTCGACTTCAAGTTAGTAATAGAGCTTTCGAAAGCTCGTATAAGACTCAAAAATGAATACATATCATTTTATACACATGTTTTACTTGTATTTGAATGTTTAATGGTTTTAAATTTAATACAATTTGATCGGAGTTGCTCTGAAAACAAATGTGACACCTTGTAGCTCAGACTCGAAGATCGGGTTGGGTATAGGGTGTTACAATCATTCTTCAAATACCATATGCCATAGTCAAATGTGCCTTTAATGTATCTCAAAACCTTTTTAGCTACACCATCGTGAATTTAACTAAGGGCTTGTATGAATCTAGAAAGGAAGCTTGCAGCATACATTATATATGGTCTGGTAGTAGATAAATATAATAAAAATCCTAATCAAGCTTCTATAAGTAGAAGCATAAGAAATTCCAAAATGATCTGATTTGGACAAGTTGTTATTCAAAACTAGCGTAGTTATTGGTTTACAATTTTCCATTTTGAACTTTTTCAAAAATTCCAAGGTGTACCTTTTTTGAGAAATAAAATTACCATAAACAAATTGGTAAAATTCGATCCTAAGAAAACACTTCATTTCATCCAAATCAAACATTTTAAAACATATTTTCATTTTTTGCTTGAATTGCTCCATAAACACTTCTTCATCTCTAGTAATGAGCAGACCATCAATATATAATGAAATAATGAGTTTCTTTTCATCATCAAGCTTTTTAACATACAATGTAGCTTTACTTTCACTTCTTATAAACCCTTCTTATAGAAAGTAAGAGTCAATTTTGTTGTACTAGGCTTTAAGAGCTTGTTTTAGCCCACAAAGAGTTTTGTGAAGTTTATACACATTGCCTTCATTATTTAGAGCTTGAAACCCTTATGGTTGTTCAACAAATATCTCCTAATCAAGAAAACCATTTCAAAATGTTGATTTTACGTCAATGTGACAAAATCTTCCAACCTTTCATTGTTGTTAAGGTTAGTAGACGTCTTATAGTGTCATACCTTGCTACAATAACGAAAGTGTCTAAAAAAATTCAATTCCTTACTATCAAGAATACCCTTTAACATCTAATCCATCCTTATAATTTTTTTCACAGGACCATATGGATTTAACTTGATTCTATAAATCCACTTAACACCAACCACCTTATATTTTTTTAGTTGGTCAACAAACTTTCAGGTTAAATTTTTTCAATCATTTTGATCTCATCAATCATTGCTACTCTCTATTCATCATGCTTTGCAAATTCATCATAGCTTATAGGTTCCAAAGTAGCCACATTGAGCCTAGTATAAACATCCTCCAATGATCTTGTTCCCCTAATTACAAATTTAGTATCGCTTTCAAATTTTAAAGTCTGTTCTTGAGACACAACAAATGGTATTTGTGTCACAACTTTATTTTTCTCCCAATCTCACTTTTAATGCTCATCAAATTTGACATTATTCTAATAAATATTTTTTTTGTAACATCGTACAATATTAACCTTTGGAGTTACTATTGTAACCCCTAAAATACTGCAACTTCAACTCTTTGGCAAGATTTCCTCTAGTACAAGAGAAAAACAAACACAACAAAAAACTTTGAGATGGTCAATTGAAGGCTTTACGCTTTACCATGCTTTAGAAGGTGTTTTTTCAATCAATGCTCTTATAGGCAACAAATTCAGAAACTATGTTGAGGTATTAACATCTTCATCCCAAAACCCTTTTGAAAGATCCTTTTCAAGCAATAAACATGTAGCCATCTCTATGATTGTTCTATTTTTCCTTTCACTCACCCTATTTTTTTCATGAGTGTAAGGAACAATAAATTGATGCTAAATTCCTACTTGTTATCAAAAACTAGCCAATTTCATTATGTTATACTCGGTTCCATTATCAAATTTCCACTTCTTCATTAAACAACTTGATTCAACTTCAACAATGCTTTTTCACCTTTGGAATGCCTCAAATATTTCTAATTTTTGTTTGAGAAAATATGCCCAAAACATTCTTGTGAAACCATCTACAAATAAAAGGATGTACCTACTTCCATTAAGAGATGGTATGCTCATAGGTCTACACGCATTAGTGTTCACTAATTGCAGCTTTCTTAAAGCTCTTATGTACCTACATAGTTTTGTTATGGATGGCAAGGTGGATTTTGAACTAGTTTATTTGCATGCATGTACCTCAAGGCTGAATGATTATAATGCATTAATCTCTTATGTCATAAGATTGAATCATCCACTTCACTAGCATAAGCATTCAAATGTAATTGTTTCCATTCTATTAGGAAACTTTTGATTTTCATTTTGACTGACATCAATTTAGAATCAATGGGATAAAAATGAAGTAGGACTTATCTTCAAACTGTAAAACATAGTTGTTTTTTTTATAACATCTATCCTACACTTAACAAGCTTTGGTTGATATTAGGCACAAATAAAAGATCAAAAATAAACTTTATACCTGAAGAAATTTTGACTTCAACCATTCTTTTTCCTTTTACATCCATAAGCTCTCCTTTTACCTTGGAGACATAGGCCTTATCTAACTTCTTAAAAAGGCTTGACTTATGAGTCATATGATCGGTGCACCTACTATCCACTATCCATGTTTATTTTCTACCATTTGCAGCACAACAAGTAGCTGCAAAAATATTTTCTTCTTCTTGCTTGAGCTTTTCAGCAACCTGAGCTTGACTTTTTTTGTTAGCTTTATTTTTGTAAACCTTCTCCACATCTGCAACCTGATTACAAACATTTCATTGTGGCCTAAACCAACAAAACTTTTCAATATGATTTTTTTTTATAGTGGGAACAAGGTGGGTACCTTATTCTTTTTCTTTTCCAAATGTGGTCATCTCCTTGTTTCATTTCTTTATCTTTTCTTTCACTAGTAAAGGTAAAATTGGTGTATACAAATACGGTCTTTTGAGTGAAATTGAGTTATTTTAGTGTCTAGATTATTTAGTAGGTTACATGTAGGTATAATTGATTTTTCATATTTATTTTAGCAATTGGATATCATTTTAGCGTTTACCCAATAATGCTTAAGGTGTGAGCAAGGCTTGACTACATAAGGCTTGGAGGTTTGATAAAACAGAGAGTCACATCGTGGCGTAAAAAATTTTGGCGTCGTGACGTGAGGAACTGAGATGCCTTAAGGTGAACATGTTGGATGCCACACTTTGATTGGTTATTTGATTTGAGGGATTTGAGTGAGCAAGCAATGTCGTGACATTGGCAAGCCAAGGGAATGATGTAGAAAGATTAATACTTGCAGGTGTGCCAGGGAGTGAATGATGTTGCGACAGGAAACTATTAGAAGCTAGGATATTGTATCCTTAAGTTGTAATGTGAAAGACCTGAGGTTGCGATGTTGGCACCCTACACCCTAGTTGATATAACATCTTTCACCATGTGGCGATATCCTTTTGGGAATATGCATGACAAAAAACTTGCTATATTCTAAATGATTTACTAATTAAGGTCACACCTAAAATTCTATACGAATTGTGGCACGGTAGGAAGCCAAGCTTAAATCACTATAGAATTTGGGATGCCTAGTCCACATATTGGATAATGATGCCAAGAAGTTGTGTTCATAGACAAAATTATGGATGTTTGTTGGCTACTTTAAAGGAATGAAGAGCAGATTGTTCTATAATTTGAAAGATCAAATAATAGAAGTGTCAATTCATGCTACTTTGTTTGAAAAATGTTACATGATCGATTTTAAACCTCAAAGTATATTGTTACCAAAGGAACTTTCAGAAAATACACAAAGACATTCAATTTTGATTTTAGATCTAATTGCTAATAGTATACGTACAAATGATCAACATCATAAAGAGCTTTGTCGCACTCGAGGGTCTCTCGTAAGCCTGATTTATTCTAATCTAGCAAAAGTGTTTTTTAATAATGAGTCAATCGAATAAGAAGATGACGATCCTCCCATATTTGACGAAGTAACAAGAAGTGCAACTAAGTTATTTTAGTTTAATTACAAGTGAAACTAAGTCATTTTAGTGTCTAGATTGTTTAGTAGGTTTCATATAGGTATAATTGTATTTTCATTTTTAGTGTAGAATTTTTTATATCATTTTACTATTCAGTCAATAAATTATGCTTAAGGTGTAAGTTTTTTAATATGTAGGTGAGTTAAAGGATTGAATGCATAAGGCTTGGAGGTTTGATGAAATAGAGAGTCACATCGCAACATGAAGAAGTTAGGTGCCACAACGTGAGGAATTGATATGCCTTGAGGTGAATAAGTTGGAGGCTATGACGTTGAAGGATTGGAGGTCAATACTGACTGACTATGTGATCTAAAGGATTTGGGTGAGCAAGCAATGTTGTGACATTGCTATGTCGAGGGCACAGCATTAGAAGATTGAGACTTGAAGGTGTGCTAGATAGTGACTGTCGTTACGATGTGGCACTACTAAAAGCTGTGACATCATTTCTATAAGTTGCGATGTGAAAGACCTTAGGTCGTGATGTTGGCACCCTGCAATTTGATTGAGAGAACATCTTTTGTCACACCACGATGCCACAGAGATAGAGGTTACGGCATTTATTGCAAATCTGTTAAAGTTAGTGGTTACTTAGGGTATTTTAAAGGAATTTAACATCTTAGCCTCTGAAAAGATATATTTTAATAGTGGAAAAAGAAGTCTTTTATCTCAATGATATATAAGAGTCTTTACACCAAAATTAAATAAGGATAAGTGAGAATTAGATATTATCGAAAGGGTTTTAAGATTTGTAGAGTGTTATTCAAATTATTTTTATAGAACTTTGATTTTTCTTGATAGTTTGAGCATCTGTTTCTTGTGGATGGCAATGTAAGATGATTGTTGATGCAAACCCTAGCTCTGAATTTAGAATATCCTCCATGGTTGAGCATTTCTAAACTTGTTATTCCTTAATTTCTATTGATTAAATGTTTAGAGTAGTTGTTTGTATTGATTTCATTGTATTGTGTTAAAATCTCTTAATGGTTGATTGTGATGCTAGTTATTAATTGAGGTTACCATGCATGTTTTTGGTTAATCGATTGTCTGATTATGTCAAAGTTCTTATTAAACTAGAATTGACGACTCTAGTTAAAGATTTAGATAGATGAGACCGAGAGAATATTCTATCGTGTAGATTTTGATACAATTGTGCTAAATAGCTAAATTGAAAGGTAAGCTATAGACTAGGTGAAATTGAAAGGAGATCCTAGATGATAGCTTTTAAGTTAGAATGAGATCAAAAGGAGATTTTTAGTTAATAGTGACAATTGGTGTAATCGGGGCATGTAAGTTAGCTTCAAGAATAGTTGGTTGGTCAATCGACCATCGGTTCAATTACTTGCATTGTCATAAACAAGAAAGTGGGGAGTTAGATTAGTTTGCTTCCATTATAGGTTAGATTAGTTTCTATTTTGAGTTTTATATGATTTGTATTACTAAATTCTAAATTGACTAAATCAATAATTTTTTAGCTAGTAGGTTGTTCAACTAGTGCATATTTCCTTATCAATACTTGTGGAGGAATGATCTATGGAATACTTACTTGAGTGTTCCATTGTAAACTACTATATTACAATTTGACACCATATGCTTGTGATTTTGTCCAAATTGAATTGTTGAGTATCTTTGTGTTTTGTGAGTAAGTGTATGTGAGCGAGTCCTTCGCCAAATTACTTTTTTCAAATATTGTTGCCATGTTTGTCTTTGAGCTTAGCTTGAAAAGCTCCTTCAATTGACTCATCAACCCTTATAACCATTCTATGCTCCAAAGATTGAAGAGCATTTATAACTTTTGTCAAGGTAGATTTGAAATGTCTTTCGAATCTTCTAAAGAGGAATTTTTTTATTCAAACCTCTCTGGAACTCTAGCCAGCACCTTTTCAACTATCCTTTTGTCCAATAGCTCCTCCCCGTTCAACCTACATTGACTTAAGATCTTTAAAACCTACTAGAATACTCATTGACAGTTTTAGACTCTTTAATATTTAGAACTTTGAACTCTCTCCACAAATTCAATACTTAAATCTACTTGTTGTATCACTTTCTTAGCACTCTTTCTTAAGCTTGTCCTATTCTTCCTTTATAATTTCACAAAGCCTTATCCTTGTGAAAATCACATCAGTTACTGCAAAGTGAATAAAAGAGTGAGCCTTGTATTCTTAGCAACCTCTTCATTATGTTGCTTGATTTGACAATTTTTGAATCTACTCTTAAAGGAGGAAAATCTCTACTTCTTTCTATGGCATCCCACAAGTCAAAATCCCTCAAGTATGCCTTCATTTTCACTACTTAAATGACGTAATTCTCTCCTGTAAATATAAGAGGATTTTGGGTTGCAAAGCTATTGAAAGCCATATTAGGTTCTAAGATTTTTTTTACTGTAGAAGGTTTTTTTCTTGATTTTTTCTGCTCACACATAGTCCCTCAAGATCAAATTTTAAGCTTTGATACCATGTTGTAAGTTTTGGAATAAATAGAAAAGATAGAAAACAACAATGTAAACAACAACAAAACTAGAGAAAAAAAATTTGGAAATTGAATGGTCTTGATTTTGTTTAGATTTTTTGTGTATAAAATAAAAGACCAATTGCTACTACGATGGGTGATCTTATCCCATAAACCCAACAAGCTTTACATCAAAGAGATTACACTACCTTATCAAATATAAACTAACAAATTAGGTGCATGATGCTTGATTGCTTATAACTATTATGTCATTCTACAAAATGATTAAAACACATTTTATTATTAGAATATCTATGACAAATCTCAAGTATCTAACACACTCTCATTCAAGATCTCAAATTGCAAAATGATAAAGAAGATAATGGCCTTGTTAGAATACCAGTGATGTGTTCAAAAGTCAGAATCTCATTCATAACCAGTTTCCTTTCAACAACATTCTATTGAACAAAAAATAGATCCAACTCAACATGCTTGAACTTTTAGTGTATTATTAGATTTGCAAATGCGACTATTACACTAGAATTTTTACACCACAAAATTCACAAAGCGATGATATAAGTTTGAACACGAAAAGTATTGAGTCTTGACATATGGATACAAAATTCACAAAGTAATGACTCAGTGCATAAAATGCCAAGACTTTTGTATTTTTCTTTAGCTATTAAACACGATATTACTACCTATTTCTTTGAGCTCCACAAAATTAGATTACCTCAAAAAAATATATCATCTTTCATCTAAATTTAGCCCCCAAATTGCATAAGCAAACTTCATAATAGATAATCTCACTGCAGGTTCAAAAAGTATATAATCGCATCCTTTAGATAACACAATATGCATTTGATAGCCTTAAAATGTATATTTGCGGGACTTTGCATAAATTGGAACACCTTATTAACTGCAAATAAGATTTTTAGTCTAGTAATAAAAATATATTATGATGCACCCATAATACTATGATATTCTTTAACATTCTTAATGGAACTACCATTACTAGATGAAAGATTATAGTTGTTCATCATTGAAGTAGAAAGACCCTTTGCTTGGTCCAAATGTTGGACCACCAGTATGCCTCATGACCTAGTAGAAAAAGTAGCCCAACAATCATAACTCATGGATCAATGTGCAATAAACAAATCTGGGATTAAAAGAGATAATTTGAAATTATACCTCTTGTGATTGGAGTAAAAAAATTGTTGCCAGTAAGAAACTAATGATAGAAGGTCGATCGATAGTCATAATAAACTTGTTTTTGCCTTTACGTAATCCAGCTAAAAGAAAACAATAAAAACTCCATGAACTTTTCAAAAAGTATTTAAAAACACTTTTACTACTAAACTTGATGATTTTGGGTAAAAAAGAAAAATTGGAAAACATTGATTCTTTTATTCAAAATTGAATAAAATTAATTTCCACGAATCATGCTTAGAGAATCTCAAGGATTAATTTAAAACATGATCTTTTCATAAAAGTGATGATATACGTTTGAATACACTTAAATGACTTATGCATGAGGGTGTGTATTTTATGCACATATTTTTTTAACCCACTTAGACGACTTATGTATAAAGGTGTAGGATCAACTATTTTTCGAATTCATTTCCATACTCAACCACTTGTAAATGAATCATTTAAACAATCATACGTTAATGTTATTATAGTTACTATTTAAAAGCACTTTGTTCCTGTATTTAGTACTTTCTTATCTCATAAATTTCATTGAACCATCAATAGATTAAGTCTTTAACTTTTCATTTCAATCACATATTTATTTTTATCAATTAATAACATAATAATCTAGGAAAGGCATATAATATGGTGCCTTCATGGCATTAATCACCTATAGGACGTTTACTCTTCATTTTTCATTAGTTATTTGCTTAGCTTAAACCATTTTCATTTCACTTATAGAAGAAAAACTTTCATTTTTAACTTTTATTAGAAAAAAATTTAACACTTTGCCCTTAGTAAACCTTACAAAGACATAAATCCAATATGTAACATTCCAACCGAACACCTTCAATAGCTTATGTAAAGTGCTACCAACCAAACAAACCAGAGATAGATCCATAAAACACATAAGTGTTATGCCTGAAGACATCTTCTAAACGAAGTCTTCTAACTCACGTGTGTTTTTCTGTTTGCCTTCTATTTAGTTTTGTTTAAAAAAATTGCCAAAAGGAGAGAATTATTAAGGCAACTTTGGGCAATGGCTTACGCAGTGACAACCCAACCTTGAAGATCAATCCATTTGAAATAAGATATCATGAAGATTGGAGTGGATTAGATCAAGCAATCGAATCTCTCTTAATAAGGAAATTAGATCGAGACATCTTTTAAGACTTATCACTTACATCTCCACAATATTTTGGACTCTTTTATTTTATTGTATATATTGTTTTAGTTGCATTTTTATTGGAGGAATTGTTTAATGGATCTAGTAGGGTAGTAAGTTGAAATCACTATATAATTAAGAGACATGTTTAGGTTATAAATTGAGAATTTTAATACTTATCTGTTTATGAAGGAACTTATAATTGAGAGTGCAAAACAAATTATTGCATGGTTTAGCCTAAGTTTTCAGGGGGAAACATAGAGGAGGGAGATCTAGATCTTTAGATACCAAGGTGAGATTGCAAAAGCAAGGTGTTTTAGGACTTAAATCATTTGTTGTACGAACTTAAAAGATAATGTGTCATCTCTTTGAATAAGACCTTGCAGACGTAGACAAATTGAACTGTTACTGGGGATCGACCTGTATAGACAACTGAATAGTAAAAGTAGAGAATAGCATACATAAATTTTTTTATAGGGAAAACCCGAAAAGAGGAAAAAACCACGGGCAAAGGAGGCTTCGAGTTTTCACTAAATGAGTAAACAAATGAGACTACAATATGGAGAAAATAAATCTAAATGTATAACCTATATATTACTCAAAACCCCAAATACAAAGCTCAAAATCTCAAAAATCAAACCAGTAAACAAAACCCTTAAATCTCTTAGGACACTCATAAAAGGGGTACAAAATACTCTCTATAAATACCACGAAACTTTTATTAAAACTCATATGCGACTACATCTTGTCGCCCTCAAGAAAAGCCCTTACTGATTGGCATATGAATACAGGGATACCATGGTCCCTTTAAATAGGCTTAGTATACTAAAATATCCCTGGAATAATTAGAGTCAAACTAGGAGAAGCAGTATTGCTTGAATTCTAAAATGCGTTTGCCAAATAGGAGAACATGTTGTGACGTGGCATATCGCCTCATCGCGATGTCGTCTCTTCATTTCTGTTTCAACGTTTGCTGAGTCGCCCCGATGCTCCTCATCATGACGTCAGCCCTATTTTAGGTCTTCTTCAGTTGTTCGTCAAAACATCTTTCTAAGTGCCTGTAAAACAACTGATAAATGCGAAGCACACCCCACAAATCTCCACCTTGATTTGTATTTATCATGCCTCCTTTTCCATGCCCGTCACGGGCCAAACTCAAATTTTACAGAATGCCAAACAAGCCCAAGCAGTGCTTGAACTTGTGAACTAAAAGACTCATAGTCTTCAAATCAAAATTGTATAATGCAACAAGGGCCAGTAATACCCGAATAGGAGAGAAAGCATCAACTCTCTGCTCCTGACTGTAACCCTCTACGACTAACCTTGCACACTCTGCAAACCATTCGAGTCCTAAAGACCAAAAAGGGTTGAGATTCTTCTCTAAATAAAACACATGCTTGACATCTAACACGACTCCACCTTCAACCAGATTATGTGGAGAGCAACGAATCATCACCCTTGTCCTCGGCCACATTAGCTACCTTCGTAATTATCCAAAACTATCAGAAACTAAAATTTGTGATTTGTCTAACTTCTCGATATCCAAATTTGTTGTTGTGTCACCAAACGAGTCGATCTACGGAAGCTAAACTTGGCTTTGATAGCAGTTTGATGGGGATCGACTCGTATAGATGGAAACTAAAAAAATATATAGACTTTTCAGCACTTTTTGATGGACAATTTGTGCAAATGCCGAGTTCTTTTTATCATAAGTTTTGTAATTCTATTATAAAATATCCAAGTTAGACAAATTAAAGACAAATTTCTATTGTAAACTATTTTTATGTTAAAATTACAAAATTCTTCCAATTTATAGTAGTTTTATGAAACTAAAGAAAAACTAGTCTCAAAGACACATTGAGAAGACCAAATTGCTAAAGCATCGTTCAAAAGCATTTGTCATACAAGGGATAACTGATTATTTAACAGCTATGGATGCCCAAGAAGATTAATTTTTGACCCCTACAATTCAATTAACCCAGCTCTCAATTGAGATGATTATATTTGGATAGCTTGATGTAGTGAAAGAGGCCTAGAATATTCAATGTAAAGAGGAATGATCCACATTGAGGGAGAGTAGCCCAAACTATCCCAAATTACTACCCAAATCAGTTATTTGAAGCTGATTTCAATAATTAAGAAAATAACCCCAAAACTTCTCATAACCATTCCAACCCCTTCACTTTTCAAGCCTTCTATTTTCAAGCACATAGTTATTTTTAGCAAAGTCATTCAAACCCTTCTCATACAATCAAAGGTTGGCCATGAGAAGAGAAAATCAAGGCTTTCCCATGCTATTTTTAACCGTTCTATGCTATTATAAATAGCCACTCTCATTGCTTTTCAAAATAAAGCAATTCACTCATCTCTTATCCATTTCTCTCATTCTCTTTTATCCCATTTGCTCTCTTATTTTCCCTTTTCGATTTTTGATTCCTTACCTTTTGAAAAAGAGCTTTGCAAGTCCTTGGAGCAGCAACATTCAGCATCTTGGAGGCCTCTAGTTGGCAGAACAAAGAAGAAGGAAGAAATGGGATGCACACTAGTTTGATTACGGAGAAACTCTAGATTACGAAGAAAGGAAGAAAGGCCTCTAGTTCCTTTCTCTTTATTCTTTTTAATTTGTTTTGAGATTATGAACATGTTTGCTAATTGTTTTGATGCTTCCGATTTAATTAAAATGACTTAAACTGTGTTTGTGTTAGATTGATCACATTCTATCCACTTAAATTATTGAAATTATGTTTTGATATTATAGGCCTTGGTTAATTGTTCATTTAGATAAAAGTACATTTATGTTACTTTTGCATTATAATTGTGAGATGACAATTGAATTAATTATTTAATTGGATTGAAATTATAATTAATTGACACACTATCTAAATGGTGCATGTTTAATCTTTTTAGGATAAATTAGATTAATGAGTGATAATATTAACGGATATTATTACCTTGCATAACCTAAAGATTGAAGTGATTAAATTTGTTTCAGTATAGAACTATATTGTTACTTCACCATATCTTATTTCTGCTTATGAAAAATATTTAATTAATTGAACATAGACATATATTAGAGAGGTTTAATAATTTAATCAGTACGGCTACATCGGTTAACAAAGAACCAAATTGCCATGGAATTATCCTTAACATCATGAGCATTGTTTTAATAATTATAAGTTAAACAATAAGATTAATCTAACACATTTATGTCATATTGATTAAACTCTTTAAAGTCTTGCTTTTACCTTGTGTTTACAACTTTAGTTTAATTTGTTACTTAGTTTATTTTAATTTAGATAATTGCTCAATCCTTTTGAAATTAAATCTTTCCACCAATTTGCTTAAGTCTAAGTTTTTCACAAATAATTGTTTATCACTTTATTACTTGTCACAACTGTGTACACTTGTACATTTTCCTCGTTCCAATAAACAATGAAAATGTAAAATTAGAGAATAACGAACACAATTATTTTTTTATGTGGAAAGCCTTCAAAGATGGAAAAACCACTAGCAAATGAGGCTTTGGCTTTTCACTAAATGAGTAAACAAACGAGAGTACAATATGGAGAAAATAAACCTAAATGTATAACCTGTACATTACCCAAACTTTAAATACAAAACTCAAAACCCTAAAGATCAAACCAATAAATAAAACCCTAAATCTCATAAGACACTCACAAAAGGGGTACAAAATACTCTCCATAATTACCATGAAACTCTCATCAAAACTCATATGCGACTATGTCTTGTCGCCATCAAGAAAAACCCTTGTTGATTGGCATATGAATACAAGAATACAATGACCACTTTAAATAGGCTTAGATTAGAGTTCTAATCATATAAAAATATCTCCGAAATAATTAGAGTCCAACTAGGAGAAACAATCCTGCTTGAAGTCTAAAATGCAACTGCCAAATAGGAAAAACACGTTATGACATCGACGTCGCCTCTTCTTTTCCATTTCAACGTTTGTTGCGTCATCCTGTCGTCCTGATGCTCCTTGTCGTGATGTCAGGCCTATTTTAGGCCTTCTTCTGTTGCTCGTCAAAACGTCTTTCTAAATGCCTACAAAATGTATTATAAATGCGAGTCACACCCCACAACTATATAAACAATCTCATTATATTCATTTTTTTTTTTTTGTAGTTACACTCTCAATACCCACTACCCATGTCACTAGTATTATTTCTTGCAGTTATTGTTGTATCTCTTCACAAACATACCAACACATAAAATAAATTTCACACTGTCTAATTGCATTGTGAATTGCAACATACATTGAAATTGATAGTACTATCATACTGAAAAGATTAAAATATGTAATTTACATTTAAATCAAATAGATCTATTTGAGCAGTACCGATGAGGCTGATTAAAAGATGAGTGGATGGGTTCACGAATACCTTTATTGCAATTACTTCGATTCTATTTAAAAGCAAATTGACGTTAAAGTCAGTCCATCTTACCCACTAAAATGCTAAAACTAATTATAGAATCTATTTCCTCATTTCCATTCTTTTAATAAAAATTGGTTCATTTCATACCTTCTGAAAAATGCATGTGCAAGGAGTTGAGACAAGAATGCATGGGAAATTGATAATACCATATTTTAATGTTGAAATCCGAAACACTGCATGAAATCCCATTTATTGATATTCATGTATCTTCCATCCCAATAAAATAAAATAGTAAAAGAAAATATTTATGCATCTTCTTTTGTCTCCCAAGTTGCACAAAAATTAAACTTAATAAACGAAATCTAATGAACACTCTCTTTTTTACGTGTACTTTTATGTTATATTTTTATTTTAATGATAAACATAAAATTTAATTTGTAGAAAATATTAAAAAAATTGAA
>JABEZY010265278.1:1061-13577 GCA_013467495.1 Gossypium gossypioides
TTTTAAATCAGTTTAGAGCTGGAAGAAATTAAATTAAAAGATAAAGAGAAAATCATATAAAGAGAAAATCATATAACTTATAATCATAGCATGTAAGTTAAATCATTGTGATTTAATGTTGTTTTCTTTGTTATTATATGATATCAGAATCTGCTTCCATTACTTTAGGTAATTAGGTTATAATTATCTAGTTTCCTTAATCACTTTCACGATCCAAAATCGATGCCTTTTAAATACATTTTTGCCTTAAAGGAACTCTCCAGCTTGCCATGATAGCTTTGAATTAAAAAAATAAAAGAGAAGGGTCTGGAATTCTGCTGCCAAATTTCTCGGGTTTAGCACACTCTTTATTCTTTAATTTCTTTTTTCTCCCTTTGAGGCTTATTATTATTTTAACAATCGTGAGGAATGTGTGAAAGTAATGCTTGAAGAACAAGGAATCTGATGCTTTTTTTTTCCCAGGGAGCACTGTGAAAATAAATATTTTTAATTTCTGAAAGGAACATCTTTACTTTTCTATATCATCATGCGTTTTTTGTTTCTGAATGATACTTCGATAAATGTTTTAATCTGCACGTGCCTGCATATGTTGGCTTCTTTTTTTAACGTTAAGAAGAAAGTTTAAGAATTTGTTTTGACATATAGAGGCTGGAGCCGAAGAAGAAAAAGATAATCTATGGGGGAAGACGCAGGAAGAGGTTTAGAATGCCCGAAGCTTATGGATGGGAAGGTGAATAGTGGTAATGGCTCAGAGAAGGTTATCCCTTCTTGTTGTTTGAAGGCCAGGGCTTCAGCCCCTGAGCTTGAGGCAAAATGCCATTCTACTGTTGTTTCTGGGTGGTTCTCGGAATCTCAGTCTTCCTCTGGTCATTTTCTTTGAATTATCTTTTTCCTGCTCCTTTTTTTTCACCAGTATTACTTGTTTTGACTTTTTTTTAAAATTTTTTCATCATTTGCAGATGATGCTGGTAAAATGGTCTACTTCAACAATCCTATGTGGCCGGGTGAGCTTTAACTTCCTCCTGTAATTTATACATGTTTGAAATTCTTTTAAGTATCTTTATTCTTTACCTTCTCACAGTGCTAGAGTCTGGCTTGCTCTTTCATAATTTTTAGTAGTAACTTATTCTATGAAATGAGAGTTTAGGAGCCTTGAACTGAACTAGTGAATGCTTCTCACACATTGCACCATATTCTTTATCAACAATGCTTAAATTTTTTTCTGTAGGAGAAGCGCATTCTCTGAAAGTTGAAAGCATTTTATTTAAGGAAAAATCAGACTATCAAGAGGTCCTTGTTTTTGAGGTTTGTCATTTTAACTTTATGTTTTTTATTTCCAATGTTATCTACATCTAGTTCCTTTCTATCTACCATTTTTTTCTTGCCCAACTTTGCTTGCTTCTTTTCTTGCATTTATTGTGTGTAGTCTTACTAATGAAAATACTTTTTTCTTTTTACAGTCATCGACATATGGGAAAGTGCTTGTTCTTGATGGTATAGTTCAACTGACTGAGAAAGATGAATGTGCATATCAGGAGATGATTGCTCATCTTCCACTTTGTTCGATTCCATCTCCCAAAACTGTAATCTCATCTTATCTAAGCACAGTCTTTTTCCCCTTATATCTAGTCAATAATTTTCCTGCTATCTTGCTGGTACCATCATCTGTTGACGAACTTATCATACTTTCTTTCCTTCAATTTCTAAGTTGGCATTTGAATTTCTTTTTTCTAAGACTGCATAATCAATGGATCTTTATGAAGTTTTGTGCTAGAAAGTCTACTGAAATTGGTTAGTCTTTTCTGTCATCAAGCTCCTGAGATATATCCCCTAAGCTATTTGATTGATTTAAAGTCACGGCTGACCAGTCTTGAATTTTCTCTACCTCATCAAAATCTTTCCTATCTAATCTCAGTTCCATAAAAATTTTACTTTAGCCTTAAGGTTGTTTCATGTTGATTTTTAACTAAATATGGGATGCAGGTTCTGGTTGTTGGAGGTGGTGATGGTGGAGTTCTTAGGGAGATTTCTCGACACAGCTCTGTGGAGCACATTGATATATGTGAAATAGATAAGATGGTTATAGATGTATGTTGTATTTTAGTATCTCTTCTTGTTTTCTTTTGCTTTTACTTTTTGTCTGAAAATGCTCATTTAATAGCCATATATCTCATTCTCTTTATTCTAGGTTTCCAAGAAGTTCTTTCCAGAATTAGCTGTTGGATTTGAGGACCCTCGCGTTGACCTTCATGTTGGTGATGGTATGTCAAAACAATTTTTTCCTGTGAATTTTCTGTTGAGTGGTTAAACATAATGCTACTTTTTCTCAAGCTGATTTTTACTTTTATATAATGTTAACAGCTATTGAGTTTCTTCGTCATGCTCCAAAAGGAAAGTATGATGCAATTATTGTTGATTCATCAGATCCTGTAGGTATGTAGCAATTTTTGGCCTGTTAAAAATTTATTTACTGCTTTAGAGGTGTGCCGATACCAACACACACTTTCAACATAAAAAAAAAAAAGAGTTAGGAGGATGAAAGTAGTTTGATGGTTTCTTAAAGAATATGTTTGTGGTGGGTATGTTCCAACTTACAACATAATTGCAGATAGATTTTTGTTTTTAAGATTCAATGTTATACAAGCTTTCACATGGTATTTTTGTTTGCAATTTAGGTCCTGCTCAAGAGCTTGTAGAGAAACCATTTTTTGAGACTATAGCTCAAGCATTAGGGCCTGGTGGTGTCCTTTGTAACATGGCAGAGAGTATGTGGCTTCATACACATTTAATTGAAGATATGATTTCTATTTGCCGTGAGACATTCAAGGGGCCTGTTCATTATGCATGGGCAAGTGTTCCAACATATCCAAGGTATTTAATTAAGCTGTATTTTTCCCTTTGTTCTCTTTTAGATATTAATGATGCTTTTGTCAGTCGTAAATTTATATGTTATCATTTACCAATTGCAGAACCATCTTCAGAATCATCAAGTCTATCTTATTTCCGACTTCTGACTTGTGTTTTCAATTTTCTCTTTCAATGCAGTGGTGTGATTGGTTTTCTGTTATGTTCCACGGAGGGGCCACCAGTTGATTTTTTGAATCCTATAAACCCTATTGAGAAGCTAGACGGTGCCTACCTTCATAAGAGAGAACTTAGATTTTACAACTCTGAGGTGAGAACTCGATACTTTTGCTATGAACATTAACTTAAAGCTATATAATCTGTTTTCTGCAATGAAATGAACCTTAGAGAGTCTGAGTGAGTGATGGGGCATTTTATTCATTTCTTGATGGCATAGCATCATGATCTGCTAGTCTCATCCCTTATATATACCGTAGTCCCTTCTGCTATCTACTATGGACCCCTAACTATCTCATTTCTGCTTGGTTTAAAGGGGGCCTTTTCATGGCAAGTATAGTCTCTGTCATTTAGCCTCCCTTAGGCTGGAGGGAAAAGAGAGTTTTAATTTAATGATTAAGCTACATAACATGTGCTATTGTGTAGCTCGACCATTAAATAAACTTTCCCTTTACTCCCCTTTTCTTTTTCTTCCTATCAAGCAGAGCCCTCATCCACAATTTGAGATCTCAATATTTTCAGTCCCTTGGAATTAGCAATATATTAGAAAATTAGTAAAGATCATTGGTAATTTGTGAACACATGAATGGTTATGCTCTTATGGGCAGCCAGTGAACACAAGATGGACATTAATATTGCCGTAGGCTTATGAATTCTCCTGGTTGAAATAAAATATCTGTGTTCTATTGACAGATGCATAGGGCTGCTTTTGCATTGCCTTCGTTCCTGAAGAGGGAGGTGAGGCTACTATGAGACTCCACAGCCCCGGAACAAGAAAACCGTCTCCTAAAGCAAATTTGTAGAACTTGCAATTGTTTACTTTTTATTGTAAGCTTATAAATACTTGTATTCGAGACATAGGCAGTAAATAAATGTGTTCAACATGTAGGTGAAATTGGAACCATTTTAGTATGTATTTACAGTTCTAATTTCAGGGAATACGTAGTATAGGACTTAGCCTTATGGGTTGTGTGACGCAGCAATGTGTTTGCTTGATGATAGGTGCTTCAAATGTCTTTCAAGTCAGTGTTCTGAACTTGACAACATTGAAACACCTGAAAGAAGAAAAAGATGGGAAAAATAAGGTACCATATGTTTCTTATTCATAATAATTATTGCAGTTTGTGTGTTATAATTTTGGTCGGTGTATGTTTATGCATTTGTAACGAGATGTCAAACCAGTTCCCCGTTCACATCCGCAACACTAGCATAGTTGCGATGCTCCTTGAATTCTATGTGCAATGTTTCTGGCTATCGGGGTTGCTTTGTTTCAAGCTCTTCAAACAAAGAGTTTCACCTTTGATATAATCTTCGTCTTCCAAAATAGCTCTCCAGGTTGTCCTCACAATACTACGGGGCCAGAGGCATTTTCAACGATTTTTCCCATCACTGCCATATGCCTTGCATCACTGATCAAATCCCATATTTTTAAGGCAAAGAAGCCGTTATTATCTTTAGTTTTCTTGTGAATATTATAAGTCATTATATAAGTAACATTGGTTAAGAACGAACAAACACACTTTGATTCTCATTAACACCGACAATACAACCTTCAGGCGATTAATCAATACTTTAAAGATGAGTTTATGGATGACGTTACATTAACTGATCGATTTCAACTCACCTCTGTGTTTTAGGTTTGAAACATTTTGGATAAAGATAATATAGCTATAATTGCAAATAATTAAGGACTCTACTTGTTTAGAACCCCCGAACAGAATTGGATAATCTCATTTTTAATTATCTATCAGTATTATTGAGAAAAAGAGTAGAAAATGATAAAAATGAGTTATTTCTGTGAATAGATTAATATACTATCTCTTTTTAACCCTTTGAGTGAAATGTGGTAAAAGGAAGGAAAACTCCATGGGCTAACATTATCGTTTTCATTTCATAGGAACTACGAGATCACTCTAAGGACGCCTTTGGTATCTAGGGGTCGTAGGCCGACCATAGAACCTTGTTCATGGAATGCATTAGTTGTTCGCTCTCAAGTTGGACAGTAAGGGTCGGAGAAGGGTAATCACTCATTCTTAAAACCGACATGCTTAAGACCAAATAGTCGAAGGGGAGAAAGCTCTCCGCCGTTCCTGGTTCTCCGATAACTGGAACCACAAGATTTTTTAGTTAGAATGGAATTTCAACTCAAAAATTTTTGAGATTTTGAGAAGAGTTACTCTTTGGAAAGAACAGTAAAATTTATATTTGGGTCGCTTAATGTAAAATTTTTAATTATTTTTATTTTATTTATTTTAATATTATCCTTTAGTTTATCTTTAAAATTTTAAAAGTTACATTTTATGCAGTTCAATTATAATTCAAACTTAATTTTAAAAAATACATTAAACCAGTTTTAAAATTTAAATTCAATAGTTATTTTTAACACTTAATTTTGAAATTTATATTGAGAATTTCTTTTTTGGATGTTGCAATCATTTAGAAACTAGGATGTAAATTCTAAGCACGAGTACAGAAGATCATTCCTCCCACCACAAAAAGCAAAGACAGCATGAAGAGTGCCACGTTGCTATTTTCTCTTCGGTGCCAGCCTACAATATTTGCCACCTCTCTCTCTCTCACACACATACTATCACTTTCCACTTCTCTCTCTCTCTCGCTCTCTCTATATCCATCTACTAATTTTCTTCACATCGCTTTTCTTTTTTTCCTCCACTCTCTCTCTCTAGGGTTTCAGATTCTCCTCGCGTTTTTTTTTCTTTTTTCAATTTGAGAGATAGAGAGAGAGAGTGAAAACCGCTTAGCAACGCGGTCGATTCCTAGTAGGCGCCTCCACTTCAGATTCAGATCCTCCACGTGTTCCAACCTGGACCCGATCTGATCCATCTTTTTTTCTTTTAAATCCAAAATTCTCGAGAGAGATCCCGTTTTTGTTCCTTTCGTTTAAATTTGATCGAAAATGGTGCGGTTTTTGATAATTTTATCAGCTCAGGAAATGAATCAAATACTCTGAAAAAGCAAATGTGAGATTTTAATTCCTCGCTGGACTTTTTTTTTTTTTCCTTTTGTTATTAGGCTCTGGTTTATACTTACTTTTGTAGTTGGAAATCTCAGCTTAATATTGCTAGTTTTAGCTTCTTATGGAGATTAAAAGTTGTTGATAAAAAAGCATGTACTGCGAGCATATTCAAATTGAATGTTTAATGATTCGATTTTGTTGTAAGCTTTCTAGACTATGTGAATTACTGCAGTTACTTGGATTATATTTAGGTTAAAATGTGCCTATAGTCCCTGTACTTTTCAAAAATTAGGAATTTAGTCCCTGTACTTGCATTTCCAGGAATTTAGTCCCTCTACTTTCTAAATTTCAAAATTCAGATTCAACTGTTAATACTGTTGAATTTTTTTGTTAAATTCTGGTTAAATATGATATATTTTTTTAATTACATAGCTACCAAGTGAGTAGTTTTTTTTTGTTGTTGTTTTTAAATTTCAAAATGTAATAGCATCAGTTAAAAACGCTTGTCATTTTTATTTATTTATTTATTTATTTTGGTATGCAGCATTGTTGGTGGCTTTTGAAGATCTGGCTCTAAGAAGCCATAAGTAGACATAGATGGTATGCAACAGTTGCTTAAAGAGTGTAATTGTTCAAACTGGGCAGATAGGAACAATATTAACCCGGAAAAGGGTGCATTTACAAAGTACTGTAAGGACTTTATATGCCGGTGGTGCTGGATTAACTTTTTTGTGGAATCGTGAATTTCGAACAAGTGCTAAGATGATGGTGGATTCGGGCGCAGCAGCAAGCCAGGGTCCCATAGTCCATAAATTCCCAGAGAAAGATGATGCTGGATATGTTAGTGGAGGGTGGAAAAGGTAAATATTAAGCTTTCCACCTGTAATAATTAGTTGTTTTATCATACAGATTGAGCTATAAGTATAGCCAGTTTCATGAATGCCATGATTTGTTTAGAATCAAACATGTGTACTGTTGGTTCTGAACTTTTAGTATGATTTGTTTCTGGATGAATGTTGCTAGGATGTACTTGTATGCCGGTGAATTTTGCAAATGCTGATAGGGTAAATTCATAGTATGTTTCTTATTTGATTTGGCAGTGAGGATGGAAGATTAAGCTGCGGTTATTCAAGTTTCAGGGGAAAGAGAGCAACCATGGAAGATTGCTATGATATTAAAACTTCCAAGATTAATGGGCAGACAGTCTGCTTGTTTGGAATCTTTGATGGTTAGTTTCTCTCTTATCATCGCTTTCCTTGTAGATTGGTGTGAAATAGGAAACACTACAATTCGCTGTAACATATTATTAAAAAGCACATGGAAGGCCCCATCTAATATGATTATTGGAGAAGTACTTAGTCTACAATGTGAGGCTAATTCCCATGATCTGTATTTCCACAACCACAATACTTATAATGCAAAGAAATGCTAAAACATACAAGTTTTTTCATGGTATGTTATGTTTGTGGTTTAAATATGTGTTCAGATCATCTGAAAACATATAAATAACCTTGGAGTAGTGTATTGGGACATGCTTACAACTAATTAGTGGCTATGGCACAATCGTCCAAAGTTTCCTAGGTCAAAGACAGTTGAATTTCTAAATTATGTCTGTCTAAGCTTTCTTGTGGTTTCATTTAAATCAGAGTAGTAACTGAAATGTGATTATGACAATCAATCTGTCTTATTTTCATTTTACATCTCAAAAGTGACTTTGTTTGGAAGATTTGAGTTTTGGCCTATTTATACAATAAGTTATCCTGGCCATGCATTTTTCGGTGATAGGAACATTTCCCGAGAGTAAGATGCCTTTCATATCTGAGAATGACAGCTTTTGTTGACCTGCGTTTTAACCTTATCATGTGTAATTGCAGGGCATGGTGGTTCTCGTGCTGCTGAGTATTTGAAGCAACACCTTTTTGAGAAACTAATGAAGCATCCGCAGTTCATGACCGACACCAAACTTGCCATAAGTGTGTTCAAGATCTCTGATATGCTGTGTTTATGGAGAATATAAATTGTTGCATGTTCTTTGTTGTCAATTTTATAGATGATCCATGCATTTACAAGTACCTGTATCTCTGTTTTGTTCTGAGTCTGTAGCTTGCATTCAGATGGGCTTGTGTCCTCATATTACCAATCTATTTGAAAATTCTCTGTAATTTATACTGGCTTCATTGGAAATACCTGCAGGTGAAACATATCAGCAGACTGATGCAGATTTCTTGGATTCTGAAAGAGATACTTACCGGGATGATGGTTCCACTGCTTCAACTGCAGTGTTGGTTGGTAACCATCTATATGTTGCCAATGTTGGAGACTCGAGGACTATAATATCCAAGGCTGGAAAAGGTATTCTATGCATTTTTAATTGCTTAGTAATATGTTAGTTTCAAGCGCATCAGTACATGCGATAATATATTCTTTCTTTAAATACTTCTACTTGATGGTTCCTTGAAATTGCTTCCTGTGTACTGGCCAGTGAAGTGAAGATGGCCAGGCACCATATTCTGAAAGCATGAGTTTTTCTTTATACTGTCCTCTGTTTATTTATAATGAACGGTCATGTCACATTATTTTTATATCTAGACTTTGTGGGTTATCTACTTAGTTTCTTTTACTCGTGATAACTATTAATAAGTATGAATTATATATAAAAAATATGAAATGTATGTTACATTTTTGAGTGCTTTGTATATCCTATACAGGAAACTTATGGCTCTATTAGAGTAACTGCAGTTGACATGAAAATAAATGTTGTGAATTCTTAATTTGCAAATTGGGATTCCTAAAAGAAGTTTCTTTTCCTTTTAAAGCAATTCCACTATCTGAAGACCATAAACCAAATAGAAGCGATGAACGGAAGAGAATCGAAAGTGCTGGAGGGGTTGTTATGTGGGCAGGTAAAACTGTTTAAAAAATCCAATTTCCTTATTGAAGTCGAGACAAATATTTTCCTTTATATATCTGGTGATTAAATTGGTAGTGTCGGCTCCTGAAAGTTTGTCGCGAATTTCTTGTTGATCATGTTATCAGGAACTTGGAGGGTAGGAGGTGTGTTAGCTATGTCTCGAGCTTTCGGTAATCGCATGTTGAAACAATTTGTTGTTGCTGAACCAGAGATTCAGGTGATCCTAAACAGTATATGCTAACAGCTAGTAATCTTTAATCATCGTTACATAGCAAATTGATTTAGAAGGCAGTAAGTAGGTTATATAAAAATTGTATTAATGAAATTTGTACTCTTGTTGCTTCTCAGGACAGAGAGATAAATGAAGAGTTTGAGTTTCTTGTGCTTGCTAGTGATGGATTATGGGATGTAGTGCCTAATGAGGTAAAACCTTTCTCTAACATGTGCCTTCCCATGTGCACAGTTGCACTTAATTGTCCATCCATGTATCACACATGCACCTGGTATTGTTTTTGGGAATGGTCTAAGAATAGAGTAGGTAAAGTACGATACAGGCCTTTGTACTAGGAGTTAGATTGCATTTGATCCCTTTTACTCAAAAAATGAGCAAATTAGCCCCTCTACATTAGACCAAAGAGCAAACTGGTTCTTTGGTTAAAAATTTCATCTATTTTTACTTTTAAAAACTGGTCTGTGTATGTCAAAATGAGTTACACAATGGATGGTCGGAGTTTATTTCTGCATGTTTGGCTGTTATAAGTTAAAATTGTATTTACAGGATGCTGTTTCCCTTGCCCGAGTAGAAGAAGAACCGGAGACAGCTGCTAGAAAGTTGACAGAAACTGCGTTTACTCGAGGGAGTGCCGACAATATAACATGCATTGTAGTAAGATTCCACCATGGCAAGGCAGATCCACTTAATTCCGATTCCCAAAGCGTGATTTAAAATTGCATTTGCCTGTTCAGATTTATATACGATTTCAGTTTTTGAGTTTGAAATCTGCATTTTGCCTTGCGGCCAATGTGCATATATCAAGGTGACAATTTGCTTATTCAATGTTATCTTTTCTTTTTCTTTTTTCATTCCCTAATGTTCGAAATTGAAGAACATGGACCAAATGCTCTGTTTGTCCAAATCTGCACCTTTTTCGTTTGTTTATTTGAAATCTGGTAGGAATTTCTAGTTCATCTATCAACTCTTCATTTAGAAGTCAATAGGCATTTGACAAGGTAAGCTCTCCATTTTTAGTGCGGATTCGGATATTTGAAATTTTTTTACTCTAAAAGAAATGATTTAATGGAATTTTGAAATTTAATATTTTTTTACTATCCAAATTTTGGAGACAATAAATAAAACATTTGAATTACATAGAACTTTATTATATATTTTTAAAAGTTAACAATATTTTATAATCTATAATTATACGTCTCCTTAACGCATTGACGAAGCACGATGCTTTGAAGTTTTATAACTAGCAATTTACTATGCGAAAACAAATAATTTATATTTATAAGGGCTTAATTTTACAAATATACAACATTTATGATTGAGTCGGAATTAATGCTATATAATCAAATAACAAGAAGTTCGTTTAATGCAAAAGATTTATGTTCCATTTCTAAATTATTCGTATTATTAAATTATAAATAATAATATCCGAGAAATTGAATTGATGTATTGGAATAATTTAATCAGTAATAGTATAAATTCATTAAAATGAAAACTTCTTTATTCTTTAAACTGATTAATGTTTACAGGTCATCAAACTGGTCTTAGCTCACGGCGGCAGGCTTCACATGTCATCATGCTGTATTGCTGTGTAAAATAATCCATTAGGCAGTAAACCATGGATCAAATTCTTGTACAGCTCAAAGCTGTAAACAATAATGGATTGGGTTGTATATCGTGGTTTATTTAATAATAATAAAACGTTCCAATTGGATCCCTTCTATTGGGCAGCTGGTGTTAACAGCAGTGTTGCACCAACTGGCAAAGCTGCCAAGTGTTGTATGGAAAGGTGAAAACGGAGATCGAAGAAGCTCTTAAGGCAGAGAGGTGCCTCTGCAAAAGAAAAAAGATGGAGATATCTTGAGTTGACATGGTATTTTGACATTAATCATATCATCACTTAAATTAAAATTTTAAAAATGATATTAAAAAAAATTTATTTTTATGGTTTTATAAATAAAATATTTTGTTTAGAGTTGAATTGTATATTCTTAGAAAATTCATGTCATTTGTTAAACAGTAAGTGTTAATTATATTAGAATTTTAACTTTATTTTATTTTCCTAACGGTATAAGAATTTTTTTGGTCGAATAAAAACGATTTTAATAAAAGCTAAAATAGAGTCTGATATATAACTGTTCCCTATGCATCATTTTGGAGAAAACAATTTAAGCAATCAAGTGGATTAAAGGAAATACAAAACAAGTCATTGAAAGGAATAAAATTTGAAAGAGAAGAAGGTTAAAAATTACTCCCCAAGCGAACAAGTGCATTCGCACATTTGTTTCTTTCTCGAAAAACATGCATCAATAAACAACTAGAGGAGTGTCTTGCATTCATTAATTAAAGGAGATAACAAAATGTTATAATTAGAATCACAGTACTAGCATCAGCTTTTATTTCAATGTTGGAGATACTAAGCTCTCAAAGCTAAGGTGAGGTCATCTCACAATGCCCACAGTTCCGCTTCAACACTAGTTGCTCTAGGGATGTAATGGTGCAATCCAATAACCTAATTTCTATAATCATCATGAATTATGGCCCTACACTCACCTTATCCGGATTTCCCAATATTTAGTTTGAATCAACCTAGCGGAGGGGGGTTTGAAGAGACAGAAATGGAATTCGGGAGACCTCTCAATTTCACCGAGGGAGAAAGAGCGACAAATTAACTAGCGCTAACAAGGACACTCTGTACAAACCTCTCCAATGGTGGGCTTAAAGTCCAACATTGTGTAAACCCATGCAGGGTTCATGTTGTGAAATTCTTAGTACCATAATGAAATTCTCACATTGACTTTTGTAAAATAGTCAAATCCTCCCTTTAGCTCTCTAAATGTTCGCATTTGATTAGCTTAAATGGCCTTATGAATTTTCTTTTAAACAGAAATAACTAATGAGCTAAAGCGATGAACAAAATGAAAGTAAACAAGAAAAAGTATTGAAAAAAATAGTAAAAATTTCACTATAAAACAAAAGCCAAAACCGGCGTTAAACCTTTAAGAAACTATTCATAGATAGAATTACTGAACGGAATAATTAGTTCAACAATTAATTCAATTTAAGTTAACTAACCAAAACAAATTCGAAGAAAAGTCCATACATCACATTGATCGGGACACAAATATGAGATTAAATAAATTATATATCTATATTTGAATAATCTCATTATAGGTTATGATTATATTTGTTCTTTTTGACATAATGCCTAGAACTACTCATAGACCTTTTCCAACCAATAAATAGGAGGATAACGCACTTCAGAACACTCGAATTCATGTCCTTTTATATAAAATTATTTTAAAATAATATTAAATT
>JABEZY010265889.1:0-13178 GCA_013467495.1 Gossypium gossypioides
AAAAAAAGAATAAAGTGTTTGTTTGTATTGTATTGTATTTTTACATCAATAATATACTTATTTACATATTATCAAGAAAATTGTTTGTTTGTTTTTTTTTGTATGCTCATCAAGAAAATGAATAAATCTTTTAAATCGATCATCGCCTCAATGTTGCCCCCAAATATAGACATGTTGCTTATTATGTCTCGGGTTCCTACAATAGTTGCATAACCTCGGTTGGCCTATTTTCTCCCAGATATCCATATTGTTTCTTAGCCGACTTGATTTCGGTCGACCTTTTGGCTTGCGACGCAACTCAATATTCGATAGCAATTTTAATGGAGCACTTGAAACAAACGACCATATACTTTCATTTGGGACTGGTGGAAATTCAGACTTCAATAATTTATATATCCGTTTTAGTTTGTACACTTCATAAACATACCTCATACAATCCAGATGTGCCGAGGCACATGCAACAATTGCATGTGCGCGTAGAAAATGAAGTGCTTGAAACCTCCCACAGTTGCAAGTCCTTTGTCTCAGGTATACATGGTACAATCCCCTTATGATTCCCTCGTCGGGTGTATAGAACTTTGTAACCCAAAATATTACATTTGGACTTGATCGCCACCTCGACGTGCGAACGTTGGGACTGAGTACAATCCATTAACTCCTTGGCCAAAATTGATGTCCTACACACTTAATCAACTTGTTAGTCTTCCTTTAGGCCCAAATTGGCCTAAAAGGTCATAAAACACATAAAATTACACATTTTATTAACTTTAACTAACAAAGTACTAAGGCAGAAAATAACTAAAATGCTACTAAATTACTTAAAAACAAGTTCATTAAATGTTAAAAAGAACTTAACTTACCATAACGAATTGTGGCAGATCAGGACGCTAGTGACACACTATAGACATAGAGTTCGCTCTTTGTGCATTTTCTGTAATATCTTTCATCACTTCCTCGCACCAAATGTGTCTACCTTTTATTTTTCCAACATATTTTTTCGCCTGCTTTGGAAACAAGGTTGATAAGTGAAATTATGTTTTTGACCACTGACGTTATCGAAAAATGATGCGTCCCTTTCAATATGAAATTTATGCTAAGTTTATTGTCATATGCCTGTACTATATACCTCCATCATATGATTGAGTCTATTTTTCCTTAGGTATCCTATTGAGGTATTCAACACTACATTTTTTATTGCCCGTAAATTCTCCAACATTTAATGGAATCGATGTTGGATGAGCTCGTACCCTATTGAAGAAAATAAAGAGTATATCCATGAATTGAAACAATGTATATGTTAAATAATGATATAGAAAATAATATTTACTATGTACCCATGTTAATAACAGATTGTCTCTTATCATCCTTGTGAAATTGACCCATGTAATTTGACTCGATATGACATATACTGACCTATGGTGTGCATGACCCCATAAGCTTCCATGTCGATCAATTGCAACCTGTATTCTGGTACCAATAAAAAATGATGCATATATCGGGTTGTTGTACAACATGCCTTCTCATGTTAGTCAAGAAGAAGTCTCAAGAATAAATGGTTTCTTGTTCAACAATTGCAAAAGCTATTGGCAAGATTTTTTTTATTATCGTCTTGTGCAATAGCCAACAACAAGTGATGTTCATATCTCCCATGCTTAAATGTGCCGTCAATTTGGTATGTCACAATACAGGAGGTGTTGTGTTGTGACAAAGCCTTACACTTTCAAAATTTTTAATGTTCGAATTTTTGTGTCACAATACAAGGGTTCTTGCCTCACGACACGTACTGGGAAGTCAATATTTTCGGTCATGTTGCACTATTTAGGTCATTCCTAACCATTTTCGGATGTCGCTAGGGTCGCCCTAACTCCTAACTAGCCTAATTCCTAATTTAATCTAACTGAATCTAATATGTACAACATAACACAAAATTGTACATAATTTACACCATTTGCTTACCAATTTGATGTTGTTATCAGGTGTGACTACCTGATTTTAGTCTGGAATTAAAAAGCAATACCTATTTTCTGATAACTATTGAAAAGAGTTATATGTTAAGCCTCTAAACTGAAGCTTTGCTTGTAATTAAGAAAATATGTTTGCATTTTAGACTTATTATTAGAACATTGCATACTAAAGTTTGGATTGTGTTTCAACTGTAAATTTATGTTACTCTTAATTGCTAGAAAGAGGTTTGGTAGTCTTTGGTCGTAAGTACAAGTAGGATGAAAGAGGCAATAAAAGAGAAAAAATGAAGAGGAAAAGAGAACGAAGGAGGTGAAACATTGCCATGGCAAATTGTGGGATAGATTGCCAACAGAAATGCCATGGAAATTCCAGGAAGATGACGCAACACTCAATCCACGTCACTCTCAGCCAGATGTACGCGTACCAGATAAACCACCCTGAAAAAAAGAGTAAAAGATGTGTACTGAGAGGGACGGGTCTATCCTATAAAAGGAGGACATATAAGAGAAGAAATGATACACACGGATTGTGAGGAGAAAAAGAAAAGAAAGAGAGTAGTTACTCTCTCTGCAACAGAATCTGTGGGAGGAATTTAGAAGAGAAGAAGAAGGGAGCAGTTAAAGAACATGAGATCACAGACGCGAAGAAGGGGAAGAGAAATCAGCCTTGAGTTTTGCATAGAATCTAGATAAGAATTTAGAGTACAGCGAGAACTTTCTGCAATTCTGCCTTTGTTTTGTTTTCTTGGTTTTGAATTCTATGATTCGTGAAACTTGAAGTATGTTGATGAATGATTGATTTAATTTTGGATTTCATTGCCCAACCCCTGAGCTAATTACCTTCGGACGGGAATTATTTGGGTGAATATTGAATTAACTGTAATGTCCATGATATACCTGTGATTAAATTTACTATTTCATTCGATTTTTGTTTATTTGGAATGCATGCAAGCTCTAGACATAGTTGATTACACGTTATGAACTTAGATGGATTTGAATATAAAAGGATTAAATACATCAGATTATTAATCGATTGATATAGGTGAGTACTCAAAAGAATATTCGCAACACTCTAGACATAGAAGATGTGATCTGTACAAGTATAGAACATTTGTTGGATTATAATTTGTGAGTCTTTTAGACATACACAGACTCCGAATAATAATTAGAGTTTAACTCTCGAAAGAAGTAGACTGTAATAGTAAATATTTGCGTAGTAGTTTAGTCATAACTTTGCCATGGCATTATTATGTTATGAAAATATTCCCTGAGTAATTCCAACCTTTATCATTCAACAGCAGAAATACTCTCTACTTGTTCTTTGTGAATTGCCAGGACATTTAGATTGTCTGGTCAATTTTTAGTTATATTTTATATTATTAGTTCAACCATTAATTCCCTTCAACAATTTATACTTTGTTCCTTTTGCAGAATTTCATTTTTTAAATCTTCAATAATACTTACCAATTCAAATCAACTTCTGATCCCTGTGGAGACGATACTCACTTATCATTATATTACTTGAATCAACGTGTACACTTGCAAATTTGTATTATTTACACACAACATTGTTCCGGTAGGAAATTTCTCTTTTTAATCAATGTCATCATGTATTCGTTTGCTCCTTTCTTTGTAAAGCTTTGCATTCTTGTATTCCAAGAACCTAAACTCATCTAACTCATTCAATTGGAACAATCATACTTCCTTCGCTAAGTTAGGATCAAGGTTTAGTTCTTTAATTTCCCAATATGCTCTATTTTCCAACTCGACTGATAAATGACAATTTTTTTTGTAGACTAACTTGTAGGGTGACATTCCCAGTGGTGTTTTGTATGTAGTTCAGTAAGCCCATAATGCATCATTTAATCGTGTATTCCAATCTCTTATGGTAGGGTTCATGGTCTTTTCAAGTACCTACTTGACTTTTCGATTTGAAGCATTTACCTAACCGTTAGCTTGTGGGTGGTAAGCTTTGGTGACCCGATGTTTAACACTGTATTTAGATAATGCTGCTTCTATCGGTTTCCAAACGAGTTGGGAAATGGGCCTATAAAATCTATGCCCCAAACATCGAATACTTCTACTTTTACAATTCCACTTTGTGGCATGTCATCTCTTCTTGAAATGTTTCCCATTCGTTGACATCTATCACAATATTGTACAAATTTATAAGCATATTTGATCATAGTAGTCTAGTAGAATCCCGATTGTAATACTTTCTATGTCATTCTCTTGCCTCGCAAATGACCACCACATAGGGAGGTATGACATCCTAGTAAAATATCCTCCATCTCTTCTTCAACTACACATCGCCTAATTATTTGATCAAAACACTGTCGAAATAGATATGGTTCTTCCCATATATATTGCTTGGCATCGTACATGATTTTTTTCTTCCTTGGCCATGATGCATCTGTGGGGAAGGCTCCTCGAGCTAAATAGTTGACTATATCAACATACTAACGTAATATATATGTTGCTTGTATTACCCGAAAAGGTTCAATTTGGAACAATTGCTTATCTGTAAATGCTTCATTAATCTCCACGCTTGATTTTTCCTTTACTTCTGTCTCTAATCGTGATAAATGATTTGCAACTTGATTTTTGATTCCTTTTCGATCGAGAACCCATAAGTCAAATTCTTGAAGTAACAGTACCCATCTCATTAGTTTTGCCTTTGTTTCTTTATTCTAAATTACGTATTTCAAAGCTGAATGATTTGTATAGACATAAATTCTGTTTGCCATTAAATATGATCTAAAATTTTCATAGGAAAACACAACTGCAAGCATTTCTTTCTTAGTAGTGGTGTA
This sequence comes from Gossypium gossypioides, assembly GCA_013467495.1. Taxonomy (NCBI): domain Eukaryota; kingdom Viridiplantae; phylum Streptophyta; class Magnoliopsida; order Malvales; family Malvaceae; genus Gossypium; species Gossypium gossypioides. Next base: position 4,778 of record JABEZY010265889.1, read on the forward strand.
ATTACAATGAGCAAGATTTAGTCTCTTACTTGAATAGTGGATTTCATGAAAGACTTTATCTTGTTCGAGTATTGCTCCCATGGCATAGTCGCTTGCATCGCACATTATCACAAATAATTTTGTCCAGTTCGAACTAACTATAATAGGAGCAGAAATTAATTGTTGTTTAAGCAGCTCAAAAGCTTGTATGCACTTCTCATTGAACATAAGAGGCATTTCTTTGTGCAATAGTTGACTTAATGGCTTCGAGACTTGAGCAAAATCCTTTATAAATCTTCGATAAAAACCAGCATACCCTAAAAAATTTCATATTGCACGAACTGTGGTTAAGGTATGGAATTTTTATCAATTACCTCAATTTTCGCTTTGTCTACTTCTAATCCTTTCTTTGAAATTTGATGGCCCAAAACAATCGCTTCTTTTACCATGAAATGACATTTTTTCCAGTTAAGGACTAGATTTGTTTCTTCATATCTTTCTAAAACTCGTTCTAAATTACCCAAGCATTTTGTAAATGAATGTCCATATATTGAGAAATCATCCATAAAAATATCCAAACCTTTTTTCCAACATGTCAGCGAAAATTATTGTCATACATCTCATAAAGGTCGCTAGGGAATTGCATAATCCAAATGGCATTTGTTTAAAAGCGTATGTCCCGAATGGACATGTAGATGTATTCTTTTCCTGATCATTGGGGTGTATCAGGATTTGATGATATCCCAAATACCCACTAATGAAGCAATAATACTCTGTCCCTACTAGTCTGTCAAGCATTTGATCAATGAATAGAAGTGGGAAATAATCCTTTTCGTCACTTCATTCAATTACACACTCGCCATCTTGTAATAGTCCTAGTTGGAATTAGCTCATTCATATCATTGTCCACAACAGTTAAACCACCTTCCCTAGGAACATATTGTGTCTGACTTATTCACTTTCAGATATATGGTAAAGAATTCATGCATCAAGCCACTTCAAAAGCTCCTTTGTTTTCCACTTCTTGCATGGTGCGATTAAGGTGTCTCTAGGCATCCCCAACTGGTTTCTACCCTTCCTCCAGTCGGATCTTATGTTCACATATTATAAGAATAAGCCTCTTTATGTTAGCGATGATCCACCCAATCACTTTCTTATGTGTCTTGAGTATGTCCAATAGAGCATTTTCTTGATCCATCGTTAGCCCATCTATAATAATAACATGTAGTGAATTGTTTTCGCCCAATTATACTTTAAGTGTTTTGGTAGTAGTTTAAGCTCCAACGATGGTGGTTTAATAATAAAAGGAACTAGTTTTGTCGAAGAATTTTCTTGTTAACTTGTTGGTTCATTATTTTCCCCTTCTCCGTTTAACTGATAAATCTGTTCCAGTTGTTCTGTCAATAAAACTTCAGAAGATTTTTCTCTGTTATCTTGTCCAAATTGAAAAGATCATAGTCCTCATCAATTAATTGTTCCTTATTTTGCTCCAAATCACCTTCTTCCCTTGTGGTCTCTTTTTCAACAGTATTAATCAGTCCTTCAACTTCTTTTGGTTCTCTAATTAGCCCCTAGGTGTGATCGTTACTGCTTTCTTTCTCTAACAGAACTATTATCTCATGAGTCATTTTCGTCCAAATGTTGCCTCCACCCATAACACTGAATTGTCCATTTCTTTCCTAATCTAAGCCTCCATAAAAATGTTGCAATTGAATAGCTAAATCAATGCCACCTCTTAGTACCTTCCAGAGAATTAACTTGAATATATCCTAAGCTTGCCTCAACTTTTCCGTTGGTTCTTGCTTGAATTCAAGTAAATTGGCTTGCATTTTAAGAACGGATTACCTCATCTAAAATTTGATTGCCTCATCTGAAATCCCAGCATATCCTACTGTATTACAAATTTGTTGAATTCTTCTCAGAAAATTCACCGGATCCATGTTAGTGTTATCATCAAATTGCAAGTTCGTGGTCACCCAAGTCAACATTGCAGGACTGAGTTCAAACTGAGATATGTTAACGACTGGTTTAGCGATATTGGACTTTAACCAACTAGTTTCGAACCAATTTGGCCCAAGAATTGTTGTCATCGTCTTAGAGTTGTTCCACCTCAAGATTATCAATTGAAATCAAAGGAAAAAATGTTTTGGGTATTTTTAGTAAATTTTAAAATTGAAATAAAATAAAATAAAATAAAAATTATATCTATAATTCTTAATGTTCCTATTTATCCTACTAACTTCAGAAAAATAAATGTAGATTCAATGTCGAAACCTCCCTAGCAACGGCACCAACAACTTGATTGCCTCCAAACGTGCGAACGTTTGGAGTAAAAATTGTGCAAATAAAAATATATCAAAATAGTGTGGTATCTGCAAGCAAAAATGTCAAATTGTACTATAGATTAGTGTTACAATAGAACATCGAGAAGTAATTCGAGGATCGTACCCAAGGGAGGTTTAATTAAATCTAAAAATATTATTATCTACAACAACAAGTCTAAATAGTACTTATTAAAAATCATATACAATCAATATGAAAGTTTAGAATGGGAAAACAAAACTAAAAATCGTAACTACACAAAAACCATGTTAACAAAAGAAAATCCTTTGAATAACAGACCAAATATTAACTCATTTTTGTGGTTGTAATCAACTTCAGACTTAGGGTTTTTTAATAATATTAATTATGACCTAGACAGTATTACCTATTGGCCTCTAATTCCTAACTAATCAACCAGTACACGCTTACCTCTTGGCCTCACTTTCCTGATTGGGATAAATACACGATTTACTTGGTATCCTCCTCTCTCAATCCGTTTATCTATATTACTTTCTAGGGTCTTCAAGCCTAGAGTTTAAGAAAACATGTATTTACACCAGTTAATCCTATTGGAAAAACCTTAACTCTTTAGTTAATCCCTCCCACTTCCACTCATTAATCTCCTTAAATATTTAGCCACTCATCGTTTCAAAAACCATCTTTTCTACGATTAGATTAATCATGCAAAAACACAAAATAATATAAAAGAGAAAAGACAAATATTTTCTATATGATATCTTGGAGTGCTCAAAACAGCGAAATCCTTTGACAGTGCTCAAGATCTCATCGTTTGCAAACAAATAATAAAAGAAAAGTACTGAAATATTGAAATTGGAAAGACTTAGATTCGATGAATTGGATTCAAATCGAATCCAAGTCAAGGAACAATAAATAAAAATGTTTAGAAAAATAAAATAAAACCTAAACTAACCTAAATATATTAAAATAAGCCCTAAAGCTAATGTGGCGAAAAGATCGCCAAGCTCTTTACAACTTAACTATTTATAGGAGAGTTTAGCAACCCTAATTAGGGTAAACACTAGCCTTAATTACATAAAAAGATGTATTTTATGTATGAAAACATCCTTACTTATTTTTGGCCTTACGTCGCACCTGTGTCACGACACACAACTTCGAATGTGACTTCCTTGATCAGCTTAATTGTGTTTGGAATTCGAAAGCTTATGGTACGACTTGACTTCTATTCTTTATGCTTTTTTCCCCAAAATTAGGTTTCCTGCACACTCAAGTAAATAATTAAAACCACCTTAAGGCCGATATTAGCTTGATTAGGTCAACTAACTTGAAGTAATTTGGAAAAATACTTGTTTTGCAATATTTTAATTCTAAACTAAGAAATGCGAATATGCAATAAAACATATTAAAATGCTTAGAAAACAAGCGCATTAAGTGCTGAAAAGCACCGAATTTATCACTATGATTTTGATAGATCAATGATCCTGTGACATACTTGTAGCAACACAAATATGTGAAGCGTCATATTTCTTACTTGTCTAGAACCATATCTTCTTTCTCATAGATACAATGATTTTCGATAGACATCTATTATCATGCATTCCACACTTTGCCTCATATTTTTTGGCTCGCGATTTTGTAACATGGAAGTTGACCCTGTGCTTTATGTTATACCGCTTCACTGCAGCAACAACAACATCTTTGGAGGAAAACTCCATTCCAACTTGTAAACCACTGAAATTTGTAGAAGAACTTGCATGGCCTGGTCTTCTATAAGGAAGTTTTGGAAATTCTAACTCATCCTTAGTATTGAGGTTAACATTAAACATGTGGGATAGAGATTCATATACTGTAAATATAACATCCCTCACCTGGCCCGGTCGTCAGACTTGAGCTACAGGATGCTACTACTGTTACCTGAGCAAATCACTTATAATTTTCAATAACACTTCATTAAATCATCAATTATTATAATAAAAGCAAGCACATCATAGTATACAAGCAAAACCAAAATCAATCAAGCTTACGAAAGCTCTTAAGTTGACCCGTGCATGAATAAGGACCAAACTGTAAACTTTTAAAAGTATGAGCATTGGTATCGATACCTAGGTCAGGTCCTAATACCATCTTTAGCTTCGATGTTTCTAAAATCAAGTTAAAATTCACAAGTATTGATACTAGGAATAAGGTACCGATATCCCTATTTGAAGGTATCTATACCAAATTGGGTATTGATATCATTTTGCCATTTTGCCATTTTCAAGATTGTGGACATAAGTCAACTTGTATCGATACCTAGATAAAGTATCGATCTTTGGAAATAAATATCGATACTTTATACTAGTATCGATACCAAATTAGCATTTTGTCGTTTTAAAATCTTGTTCATTTGGTAAAGTACCGATACTTCAAAACATAGTATCGATACTTTTTGCCAGAAGGTTAAAGATATCACATTTTGGTACCATTTTTATGCTAAAATCAAAAAAATAGAACCTTAAGTGCACATATAATCTACATAAAACACCATTCAAGCATACACCAACATTCCATTTTAAAAACCTTAATTATCATCAACCAATATGCCACAAGTTTGGCACATTTTCACGTATAAACATACCCATACTACATGCCTTAATTGGATTTCAAAATTCAACTTTCATCTATACATTTTATGTCAATTAAACTATACACAACTTCAATACATACTCAATCATCTTTTAACCAAACATGCAATTAACCATTACTTTCACAATGTATACCATTCACATTCATCAAATACTTTAGCATTACGATTAACTTTACCATTCATATGCCTGAACTAAAGCCTAACATTTTGCCATCTTTCACACTTGAGTACATAATATATATAACCATTCAAAGTTAAGCCACATTTGAGATTCAAACACCATCATTCAAGGTACACGTATGGACATAACATTGCTTATATACATGACACATAACCGAATCCAGAATGTTTAAAAGTCTACCGAGTCAGAAGCTGGATAGTGTGATCTCCGGGGTAATTCGATTGACACGTTCCGCAAAATGACCACAACAAATAGAAAATGAAACAGAGTAAACATTTTGAATGCTTAGTAAGTTCATAGGTGTTAAAACAATAAAATTACCTCAAATTACAAACACATCAAAACAATCAACTTAATGTTTTTGCCTGTTATACCAATTCACAACAAGGTGAGTTCATCAGACATTCAAATCATATATCAATTCACATTTACTTACTATTTTGATTCAGTACCGTACAACAGAGTCATCAATTATATACCATTAACATTATTCCATCATTATATATAAACATATCAATTCAGAACACGTACTATCATTCAATCATTTCCTTTTTTATTTAGCTATTTAACCCAATGTACTAAATCAAATGGATACGAATACGAGGGTAACTACACCACACCAGGTTACTTGCCAGGGCGGTAACTACACCATACCAGGGCACCAAAGTGCAAAGCCCATAGGCCACATATATTACATGACAATACATTCCTCCACCACACCACGGTCTCTGAAGAGACATAACTCGACAATCCGCAACAAATTCAGAATTCTAGCATAATTAGTGAATTCTCCTTACATCAGTATACTCTGTGTCATCTCTTTTACATATCCCTACAATGCGCAAATAAACCTATTGACATGCCAATTGTATCTTATCCTATCTTACGTTCATTCGGGCACATTTAACACATTAGATCAATTCTTTACAATTCAATCCATTTATCACATTATGTACCAATTTGTAAACAATTCAAAATATATTCACATGGAACAAATTCATAATTCAAGTACTTACTTTACAATTATAAATAGAACCATATCATATGAACTTATCAGACCAAAACAACAATAAGTGCATTGTTGGGGACTAATCCATAATTTTCCCTTTTCCTCGATTAACTTCCAATTGATTCAAATCTTGATCTATATGATAATTCATTTCAATTTATCAGTTCAATTTCCCTATACCACCTTATTTCATGTATAAAAAAATTACATCTTTATTTTACAAAATTTCCCTAAAGTTTCACATTTTATTCAATTTAGTCCTTAAAATCGAAATAGTTATATCTTTCAAATTTAAACTTCTGTTTTCAATCCGATTTCAATTACATCCTTCTAAGACCCTCTAGTGTCCATGATTGTAGAAATTTTATATCAATTTCAAAAAATTTACACTTTCATCCCTATATTCAAAATTAACAATTTTCAATTCACAATTTAGTCCCTTTTCAACTCTAAACCTACAAACTAACAATTTAACAATAAAACTTCAAGCATTCATCAATGGCATCATTTATAAACTTTAACAGTTTTAGAAATTGACACACGAGTTAGCTAAATCAAGCTCTCGAGATCTCAAAAACATAAAATTTACACAAAACGAACTTGCAATAGCTTACCATGCAATTGCCAAACTTTTGAAAGTTTTTAAAGATTCTATCCTTTTTTAATGGAGGAAAAGTCAGTGGATAAGATGAGAATGAAGTTATTCTCTTTTTTTCTACTTTACTTTTCTTTCATTAATGTTTTAATTCCAATAATTTAACTTTAATTTTTAAGAAAATAATGCTAAAAATTATGTTCCAATCATCCATGATATTATATTATGGCCTAGTTTCCATTTTAAACATTGGAGAATTTCTATTTCAGTCTTTTAACTAATAAAAATTAATAGCAATTACCTTTTACGATTTTTACGATTTAGTCATTATACCTTAATTACTAACTGCTCAATAAAATTACTGGACCAAAATTTAGTATAATACTGTAATAGATTTGAAAACATTAATTAATCATATTTACGAACTCGATCATTGGAAAACAAGTTTCGAAATCACCATTTTTAGCACCACTGAAAAACGAGTTATTATAGTAAAATCTGGTTGGGTTCCTCCAACGTTATTCGAACCTACAATGTCAAAATTATTCTTTTCTAGTTTAGTAAAATAGCTTCTGGTTTAGAAAATAATGTAGTTTCATGTCCAAGGTTGGATGTTCCTTCGCTGGAGCAGGTTGTAGGGAGAAATCATCTGTTCTCATCAACCATAAGTTAAAACCAATATTACTTACCATGACCATGGCCATATTTAAAGCCTAAGGTTTTGCAGAGTCTAAGGCTTAAAGCCACATGTTTATAAGCAAGTCCATGGCCATGGCATATTTAAGTTATGGAAGTTTGTCGAACTTGTTCTTTAAGTTTTACATCAAATTTATATGTGGGAATTCACTATACGAAGTCTAAGAAAAAATCAACATATGTGAGTCCACTATATTCATGAATCTTCTTCTATGAATCTGTATGTATGACAATTCACCTGACTTGATCTCTGAGCTTCATGAAAAAGTTATACGTGAAATTTCTTCACGTAAAAGTCCACAGAACAGACCGTGTATATGAATATGCTCAGTATGTAAATATTCGACTATGGATTCGCATGTATGAGTCTATCATATATGAGTACACATCCTTGAATCTTGTGTATGAATCTGCATGTATGACAGTCCGCTGGATTTATCTTTTATGATTCAAGCTATGACAGTATATTGATCTTATATTCATGTTTCAAGTTTAAGAAGTTCAAATAGAATATCTTTCACAAGAGTCAGTATGGACTATTATCCAAGCAAGAGATCGCATGGGCTTATTCTTATATTCAAACTACGAGAGTTTGTATGCATTAATTATGTCAAGCCAAAACTGCAAGGATTTTCTTCCACGTAGGAGTCCGCTAAGGACCATATTTAAATTGAGAGTTCGTAGTGACTATCTGCCATATAAGAGTCTGGCGATGACTATCATTTATGTAACACCCCTAGCCCGTATCCATCGCCGGATTAGGGTTCCGAGGCATTACCGACCAAAACACAACTCAAAGTAGTCTTTCATTTTAAATTATGCACAAATTATATTAACTAAATCCGAAAATTTTTAAACTCGAATAATAACTAGCAGCTAAATCATATAATTCACATTCGCACATATAGATCACTTAACCAACTAAAAACCAATCATGCTGTACTACTTTTAATACATAAGCAATTTATGCTTTAAAATTTAAACATATCAATATTATTTATTTAATCACCTATT
>JABEZY010265969.1:0-11511 GCA_013467495.1 Gossypium gossypioides
GCATCCAATCAATCGGTAAATCATAAAAATTAATCACAATAAACTTTTCTATCTTGGATTCATGGTTTCACAACCACTATTTCGTTGGGGCCATATTTCGGGATGTTACATATTACATTTATATGAAGGATTTGATACGCTTAGAGAAGTATCATTGGGACCTTAAGGTCTGAAAGAGAAGGGATTTCTGGGAGTAGTATTTTTATTACCCTGGCTTCGGCCTCTACCCGGAGTGTTTGCTCTAGACATCTTTATATGTAAAGAGGAAAAAGAAAGAAAGTGAAGAAAAGAAAAGATTGCCTTTAAGAAATCTGAGATTGAAGACGATGAAGACAGAAAGTTTGAGCAGAAAAGAAATAAGAGATTTGAAAGATTTAACAAAAGTGTTGATGAAAATGTTTAAGTTTCTGTTTTATAGAAGTAAACTTTGCAAGAAGTTGATTTTGTGGAAACTATTCAAGTTCTTCATTATAATCAGGATATCTATCAAAAAGGGTAACTGTCTGAAGTTTAAATTTATGTGGGTATTCGCGAAATCTTGAATTCACCCAACTCATGGTAAGTGTCTAGCGTGAGTTATCAGATATACTTGGAATTTTTCTCAAATTTGGAAATTTTGAGGACAAAATTTTGTTAAGGGGAGGAGAGTTGTAACACCCCAAAAAGATTATTTTGGCGTTTACCTGTAGGCATATAATAACTGTCAAAAGAGTAAGTAAAATTTTTATTTTCTGATATTCTACCATTTATTAAGGAAAGTTCATGTTAAAAGACAAAGGGTAAGTATAGAAGGAGCATTCACCAAAAGTATAGTACACCTGGTTTGTATGGAATACTATGCTAGTTAGATTTTATGTAACGTAGTTAGAAATAAACTAAATAGTCAAGCTGCATAATCGTGATTGCAAGACATTTATTAATATATCTCCCAGAAACTGTAGGCTATTAAGAAGGCAAGTTCTGAAATGTACTAAGTTGAATCATATTTATATGTGAGAGATGAGTTCTGAAAGGGTTATTCTTTCTTCTTCCTCTTCCTTAACTGGTATTTACTGATACCTTCATTAAGCCTGAATGTATCTTACATCAATACTCTAGAAGCTATGATTCTTTTATGATCAGTGGTTATTTCGCATCAAGGTGAGTATTTTAGCTCTGCATATTAAGTTTTGAATGAGTAAATCCGTTTGTGGTGATTGAATAGTAAGATGTAAGTATAAGATTTCTACATGAGATTGCCAACGATTGATATTATAAGTAATTTGTATGAACAAGAGTAGTAATAGTGAAATTATGTTTCTAAGCAATGGTTGCTGCTAGTTCGACATGGATATCTGCATCTGGATTTTTAAATTGCAATAAGTTAGAATCGGGCGAGTCTCTACTCTGACTCTTGCATGTATACTTTTCATATTGAAGTCTATCTATATGAAAGTGATCAAACTGGAAACTGGAAATCATTGATAGTATAGTATGAATATGTCACTTATACAATTATAGGAATAAGGATATGATTAGATTAATAGATAAGTTAGTCTGGTTCAAAATAAGTTCTTTGGGATGTATGAAGAGTGTTATGAAATTATGAAATCTTGGGTCTGGGATGTGTCTATTTTGTAGAGTTTGTAAAGTGAGTCGAGTCACCATGGTGGTACATAAGGAAGTCTGTCGGGACTGTAAACATGAACTCTAATATGAAACTCTGAAGGAAAAAGTCCATGGCCATGACATACTCTGAAAAGATCTGTTGAATGGCATTTTATTTAATGGGGTTCTCTGTGTCCTAGGGCGATAATGGGCAAACCTCACTCAATGTGAGTTTAGGCAAATCCGTATCGCAAACACGATAGTATTGGGAAAGCATATGTGGAATCTTGTCAGCCTTTGTGGCATTTTTTGAATGGACTACCTTTGTGGCATACAGTGAATGTTCTACCTTTATAGCGTAAACTGAATTGATCACCTGGGTGGCATACTTTATATGATCACTTGTATGGCGTGTCCTGTTAGGCCTACATGACGTGAACTGTTAGGAAAATCTGGTAAGATTTGAATCTGAGCTTTTGTCTCTATTGTCAAATATGAGTAAATTCTTTTAGTTCTGTAATAAGTAAGGCTAAGATGAGGTATCGATAAGTTCTGGGTTAAGAGTGATATGAATAAGTCTTAAGGGTTTCTGTGAAAAAAATAACTGTATACCTGTATGTTAAGAAGGGTATCCATCATGATGATCTGTAAATATGGAAAGTGAGTGGTATTGTATCTTCTTTGAAAAATTTTTGAATTTGAGTTAAGGATATCCTTAATTATGGGATTCTAATACAACACAATAGGGGTTTCATCTGAATCATATATGCAGTGATTTATCAGGATGAATATGTGTGGTACTGAATTGGGCCATGTCTGAGTGTGAATTGATGGTATTAAATTATGCGTAAGTATTCACCAAACCTATATATATCTGCCAACGATAATGGTCAATAAACAATTGTTTGAAATAAATGTAAGGGTGATGACATGGGTTGTTGGAAGTGGACTTTGAGGATATGTTCTGCAAAGAAATTATTATGGGACAAGAGATTTATGGAATGATTGGAAGGACCAATTAGTTAGCTAAATAAAGAAGACTTAATATGATAAGAGCAGGATAACTAGCATATAAAAGAATTCTAACCCCCTAAATCGGGCCTAGACGTTATGGCCGAATCTCAAAGATCACATTGGCCATGATGATGGTGCAGAAAGTGTTAGCTATTTTCTTTCAAAAATCATTCTCTATTATTTTAAATCAGCGTGTTGATTTTCTTGAGAAAATCTAAAGTAATCTCTTTGAACTTCTTTGGAAAGATATTTCTAGAAATCAAATGACTTTGAAAAGTCCAAGTTTGAGTATTTGAAGTAAACATCTTAATTTGAAAATGTTGCATCAGAAAATTATCAAAAATTATATTTTTTGATTTAAAATCATTATTTGATACATTACATTTGATTATTTGAATAAAATAGATTAAAGTTTAGTAAAAACGTGTTCTTGAATTTGAAATAAAATCATTAGGTTGAATCATAATTTTGTTGAAAAATCCAATTTTTCTTATCAATTTGATAAACTATTTGTAATAACTGTTTTGAAACCAAATCATGCAAAATAAATCCAAATTACTGTCCCATGCCGTAGTCCACAGAAAATAATTAAATAGTCCCAAAAATACCAAATAATGAAGTATAAAAGTTTACTTTCAAAATGTCTAAGTACTCCTTTGTAAGCCCAGCCCATGTCCTAATCTCATGGGTTATCTGAAAAGTCAAGAATTTGAGGGGGTGGACTTTTAAAGCCTAGTGTGAATTCAACATAAAAGAAAACAATATTCAAGTTTTCATAATTATAACAACATTTATATTTCAACATAATTTCACATATAGCAAGGTGCATGAGAATGTCGATGCAGAGCTTTTTCAGAAATCAGTACAAGTTTTTCAAAAACATTCCTACCCATCTCTGCTACACACCAATAAAGAGTTCTTGAGAACACGTCCATCTAATAACACACCACGTTGTGGCCAAGCTACTCAATATTGCAGACAAGTTGCACGTGTTGGACAAACCACTCAATAACGTTGTGGCCAAGCCACTTAATATCGTAGAAGAGTTGCACGTTATGGACAAGCCACTCAATATCGCAGTCAAGCTACACGTTGTGGACAAGCCACTCAATAAAATTGTGGTAAAGCCACTCAATATTGCAATAAAACTGCCAAAGTCTTCCTCCTTCCATAATCATTCCAACCCTACCCATGTGATATGGCATATGAAAAGTATTTTCAGTGACCATGCTTAACATGCGAATCAAATTTATAATCAACACAATCGTCATACTTAACATGTGAATTGAATTTAATCAGTTCAATGAGCATGTTTAACATACAAATCATATTTCAATTATCATAACAGTGGCATGATTTATATATATCATTCATAATAAACATTGTCATAAAATCACATATTATGAGAATTGGTATGTACACATAATTTGACGGATTTAGCACCACATTTTGAATACATAATGTATTCTCAATATTTCACATAATGGAGATCTTTAACAAGGTTTCAAATTTTAAATAATTATATATATTATTTGACGATAAGTCCATGTAAATTTTCTAATAAGTTAAACCTACACCTTGTTTGGTAGATCCAACTACACCAATTCTGATCTGATTCCAACTCCAAATAAGGTAGTATAGCCTTGAATTCTTTTTAATAATAAAATCAATACCATGTGTTAAAAGGCTAAAACGTTCCATAAAGATCTCTTATCGAAGATCAAGTGGGAAACTTACTTAACAGTCTTCGAAGTGGTTGTACTTTTCCTTTAGCAAAATACGGATTTGGGCGATTTGGAAAGGCACACTTCACACTTGTACAAATCAATGTTAGATTCAGCCTACAGTCATGGGAAGGAAGAGTTTGAAATTGAAACTTCAAATATTACTTACGATAATTCCATGTATTAAAAGAATCTTTGATCCTATGGTTGTTCAATTATGGAGGAAAAACGACAATTAACAACATAATATAATTAAAAGAGAAAAGATTAATAAAAAGGGTATCCATAATTCTTTTCTAATCAATTTGTAGATGTTGAAAATGAATATAAATTACATTACCAACAAGTGAATGAAAAGAGGAAGAGAAATGGGAAAACGAAAATGGTGGCATGACAGTGGTGCGGCATGAAAAAGGGGAGGTTTTTAGTTTTGATGTGGTGGTGCTTTGGTGGAAAATAGTAAAAAAAATAGTGGTTGGAGGAGGAGGAAGAGAGAAAAGGGAGGAAAGAAAGTTGAATGAGAAAACAAATGAGAGTTTTGGGTATCTAGGTGCATAGGGCGGCAAGGTCAATGGGGGGGAAATGTGGAAAGGGAGTGGCTAGAGGGGAAGCAAGGGAAAATGAGGGAACAAAGGGAGAAAAAGGCAGGCTAATCATGGTAGGTTGACTAGACAAACAAGGAAAGAATATTCTCTTATATGGCAAGTGGTGTGGATGACAAGGAGGGTTTGACCACCCTTTTTTTTGCTGAAAATTTTAAATATATATATATGGGTGAAGGAAATTGAACCTAGGATCTTAAGGAATTTAGTAAGCTATTTAACACTAGGCTACTTACTTGCTTGTTCATGAATTGACAAAATTATTAATAAAAATATGGGGTGTGACAAGAATGATAAAACTGTGATGGTATTTGTTGGAATAAATGATACAGAAAGATGGTTTGTGCATAATAGTTTGAACAAGATTGCAAAGTACCATCAGGGTATTGTTATGGTAAAACTCACTAAGTACTCATGTACTTACAAGACTTGTTATTTCTTTTCAGGTACTTGGGATGCGACTTCACTTGAAGGGACAATGCCAAATGCGCCATAGGGACCCTAACAGTTGATTGAGTGTTGTACGGAGTCAACATTGGCCCGAACGTGAACAAAAACATCACATAGAATGGGGTATTGCGATATCAAAGCATAGAAGTCGTGGTACCCTAGACAATGTTGAAGCGAAGAGGATTGAGGTCATTTACAGTGGTATCGCGATACCAGCTATGGGTATCGTGTTACGCAACCTCCCAAGGACCTCCTATTTCAATACCATCATAGATATTGTGATATCGGACCATGGGTATCGCGCTACCCCTAAAAAAAAGAGATAAAAAATTACTATAGGGGTAGTCCTTGTCCAACTCCAACACAAATCAAGAACACAAGCTGAAGGGTATTTTGGGCACAACTTTTGGTTTGTAATCAGAACAAAAAGCCTTCTTTTAGTTGAAAGAAAGGAGAGACTTTTAAACTTTTCATCTTTTTCATCTTTTTAGCTTAGGGTTTAGTTGTTTTCTTCATCTTTTTAGGATTCAAACTTTTTCTTTTCTGATTTTATGTTAAGTTAGTTAGTTAAGTTTACTGTAGCTTGGTGTTAATGACCTTTTAATACTTCAACTTCCTTTGTATTCACACTTGAATCCATAGTTTAATCTCATTCAACTCTATTTCATTTCACTTGTTAAAAATTGTTTTTTTGGTGTTTTTATTCATCTAACTTGATGCCATTGTTGTGTTCTCCAAGCTTTTCCAAGAAAGCTTGGGTTTTTATTACTTTACTTTGATTTTAAGTTAATGAAAATTTTGATTGATTATCTGTTGTTAATGTGTTTAGATATAAGCATGAGTAGCTAAATCCTTAGTGGTTGGTTGATGGAAATGTTGGGTAGTTGATTTTTGGGTTTAGGGACTAAATCATAAAATCTAGACTAAATCGAATAGAATTCAAAACCTAAGATTGACACCCCTAAGGAAAAATTTAGATAACTGAGACTGAGAGATCTGATCGGGCACCAATTCGGTTGTCCTGGATTAGATTGATGAGGTCGAGAGATAAACTAGACTAATTTGTCTAACTTGGTAACATTAAGACCAAGAGGTAAAATTGAACCAATATAGGAGTATTAGTGATTTAGATCCCTAATTCAAAGGCTAACCAACAACATAGAAATCAATTAACCGCTATCTGTTATCGAATTTTTTTGTTTCATAGTTTGTGTGATTTACAATTTAGCCTTTTTATGGTTTTAGATAATTAATTAGCTTACTTCTCCTTCAATTGTGATTTTTTTTAATATGACACCTAGTAAGTAGTTAGCTAGACTCCCAAATTGCATGCTATAAGTTTAGAACCACTTGAGCATGAAACTTTCTTAGGTTCAATCCTTGGAATACTTGTGAGCTCCACTGTAACACTAAAAATATAACAACTGACCTATCACACTTGCAGTACTGGAACAATGAAAATGTGTAAGTGTACACAATCGTTAACAAGTAATAAAGTGACAAGTAATGTCGATTTATCGTACCTAAAGGGACTGTGAAAAAAAATATTTATGAAATGCAACTTTAAAAAAATTGGTCAACGAAAAATATGTTGATTTGAAGAGGTGTTGTAAAAACTAAAAATTAACTAAGAAACTAAAGAAAATAAAAAAGTAAAAATGTTCCAAGGCACGATTTCAAAAAGTTGAGTCTAATCAAGATGACATAAATGTGTTAGATCAATTTTATTCTTTAACTTAGATTAACTAAAGTTGTGTTCATGTTGTTATGAATAATTTCACGGCAACTCAATACATTCATAACTAATGCACATACTTACCTATTAAAACCCATTAATCTCTTGAACATATTTCTATGTCAATGCAAACAATTAACCAAAATTTAATAAGAAAATATAAGATTAAGTGAGATAATAGTATATCGCTATATCGAAACAATTTAGTCACAATAATCATACAAGTTATGCAAGGCTAATGTATATGTGCATTTGTGGTTGTAGATACATGCCATTATGGGTGAGAAAAATGGCTTATAAAATGGCTTATTTTCATCCACACGGGTAGAGACACGGGTGTGTGTCTCAGTCGTGTGTGACACACGGCCAGGTGACATGGCCATGTGTCCCCTGTAGCTTTCAAAGGGTTGCAAGTCAAGTTGTTACACGGCCTAGCACACGACCTGGCACACGGGCGTGTGAGGTTACTTCAAAGGGTACACTGCCTAGCACACTAGCGTGTGGCTTGGCCGTGTGGCCCAAGTCAGTGAGTTCCACGGGCGCAGACGGGCTGGGACACGGTCGTGTGTCCCCATTTTGAAAGCCCACATGGCCTAAGACACGGGCGTGTCTTTTGGCCGTGTGAGTTACACGGTTGTGTGACCACTGCAGCTTTGAAATTTTTCAATATTTTCCAAAAAATTCTCTGAGTTCCCGATTTAGCCCTAACTTATTTCTAACGCGCGTTTAGGGCCTCGAAGTCTCGTATAAGGGACCATATGTATGATTTTGATTGGTTTTGATATGAAATGTTTTAAATTTCTATCTGTTTGATTTGTAAATTTCGGTAATGCTCTGTAACCCTGTTCTGGCAATGGATTCGGGTTAGGGGTATTACAAGGTGACTGTCGAACCAATTTTCATCGTTCATGCAAAACTATAAAAAATAAAGCAAATTTGTGAAAATTTATCATAAAAATAATTAGAATTCAATATTTTAATACTTTGAGTACAAATTAATTGTTTTATAATTAAATTACGAATTTTGACAAAAATTACTACAGAACTGCATGAATTAGAGCTCAAAATGTGTTGAAAAGGTCTATATATTTTTGTGTTTTTGTACCCCCAAACTTAATTCATTGCTCGTCCTAAGTAACGCAGAAATTGTAAAAAAAGTTGCTTGAAATAAACTTTTAAAATTTTCTTCAGAAAGCATTTCTCCCAAATTATAAGTTTAGTGTAATTATGCTCAAGAACAAGAATTTAGAAATTATGCCTCTCGAGTATTCATATTGTTTGAATTATTCTCAATTATTATCATGATAGCAAGAATAGACTAAATGTTTTCTTAATAAAGATATGCTAAATTCTTACCAATTAATTTTTATTCCCTTATTTCAAACTAAACTGCATTCACTAAATTTAACTTATGTCTTCATATGTTGAACTTAGCAATTTCTCTCCACTAATGTAGGCAGCACAAAAATATGAATCAGTAGGTCTTTTAAATAGGTTGTAACGTGACAGGCTAGAGGTAGGTAAAAGATGGATAAGTTGAAGCTAAAAACCCTAGACTCAGCTTGTATTGGACCTTCAAAATAAATACCTTCAAATTCACCAACTCATTTTGCGTTTGAGAACACATGCTCTTTCTACTTTTTTTAGTACATACGTTCTTTCTCTTTTTTTTTAACATGAATTTTTATTGCATTGACTACAATTTTTGAGCATTTGATACTTTTACTCAACTCCTCCAAACTTATTTTTAGGGAATATTCTGGATAGACTGAGTCTAGTGTTTGAGACAATTTAGAGATAATTACGAGAGAAGGGATGGCAAATTATCGCAAAAGATCCAAGAAAATCAAGCCATATAGTCTAAAAGTTGGGTTTCAAGGGATAAATATTCATTGAGGTCGGCTTGAAAGGCTCAAATGGTCCAAATAAATGTTTGTCTAAATCAATTTCAAAATTCCATTCTTCCTACGATTTTGCCTCAAGAAATTACTAAGTCAATTATAGAGACTTAAACTTTCATGCAAGCTTAGATCTCTTAAGGAATTAAAAATTTTATGGTACAATTTAAAAACTTTATTAAAAGTGACATTTATGTCATAGTTCAGCTAACATAACAATTATTGAAATAATTGAACTTTATTTATACTAAAGTTTAACATACTTAATAAAAATTCAATTTTTTTAACAAAATATAACTTAATCATAATTATAAGAAAAATGTATTCTGAAAAGAAGAAAACAACAAAAATAATTTAAATTTTTGGTCCCCCTATTTAAGATGAACAATGTCCTCATTGTTAAAAACAATAGAGAGAATGAAAATAGGGAAGTGAATAAATACTGTACACCAGGTAGGACCCTAAGAAAATGAGGTGAGTCATGTTTGACTGCTTAAATACCAAGCTTTTCCACACTTACATGTACATATCTTATTTTATTATAGGAGAAACAAAATTATCCAAAAAGAATCTAAACCTAAAAAATTAAAATAATCGAAGAAATAAAATAAAGTAAATACAAGATCCCCCTTTTATTTATTTACAGATCCCTTAAAATTCGACCCATCTTTTGCTTCATCATCATTATTTTTGCTTGAATCACCTCGTTCCCTCCTCGACATTGGATTCCATGGTTCAAATATAAAGTCTAGAAATTCAGGCACAAAAACAAACGGGTCATGAAATATTTTCGTAAAAGTGCCTCTCATTGAGTCATCCCGTATTTTTTAATATCTCCAGTAAGCTTGTTGCTGCCACTGCATATGTTGCATTATGTCCATCAACTTTGATATTTCATCACAAAGATCAGGGCGAGGCAAACGAGTTCTAAGTGTTGGGATAGTATTGTCAGGTTCGGACATTGGTTCAGTTGACTCTGCCAAATTAGGAATTTCAACTGGTTGCATTGGTTCTGTCTGTGTAGGAACTTCTTCTTCTTCTTCAGGTTTATCGCTCAATTCAGCTTGCTATTACAGAACATAATTTCCTGCTACCTAGAATAGGTCCCAATCTATGATTGTGCCTTAGCCATACCCTATCATCTTTACGTTTGCAAGAATTTTAGCTTTTAAGTACAAAACTATTATCGTAAAGGGAATGTAAGTTGGACCAGAACGTCTAACAGCATAGTTTCGAATTTCTCTTAGGATTATCTTTCTCATATCAATGGTCTTTGCAGTCATAATTGAGTATAGCAAGACCATTCATTCTACTGAAATCGTAGTCCTATGTGAGATAGGCATAAGACTGAACCAAATAAAATAAAACCATTTCTTCGCTAATGGTTTAAAATATTCTCTTTGACAAGTGTGAGTCTCATGCTTTGACACAATCCATTTAGAAATGGAACTGTAAGTTCCTCTAGAATCTCTTGCAATTTTTCAACCTTAATATGTTCCATTAATAGTGTTTGAGTTTACTAGTACCTTGATTCCTCAGACAGAGACTTTTGTTAATTCACTTGAGGTCAAATTTGCATAAAATTCACAGACTAACTCATCATTTGCACTCAGTCTTTTCTCACAAAACACTTCCCAATTGAAAGCTTCAGCAACTTGTCAAATACTCTCCATGAAATTAGTATAGTTTCTTTCATTTAATATAATACCTTTTTCTGGGAGAATTTGTTGATTTTTGATGATGTTGTCGTATCTTGCTTTGGCTTCTTCATAATGGAATTTTTTTTTGTGATTCTTCGACTTCGACAGTGGCACGAGTTCTTTTACGAGGCATGATTTAACCACCTTTGTAAAAATTAATATGAACTTAAAAAAATAAAGAGAGTGTAAAGCTAATAGTGTCGGTTTAGGGTTGGTTGGAGGGTGATTGTTTGGTGACTTGATGGTTGCAGCAAGTTGCGACACTGGTGTGGCGCAAAGGAAGCAAGGGAGCGTACAGGTAGTGTGTGCGATGCAAGGGTAGGCGTATGCTAACGGGTAAGAATCAGTAGCAACGCACGAGGGAGTAGTAGCAACTGCAGTGCGCAAGGGGGTAGGATGAGCGAACAAGGTTATTCGAGGCGCTGAGTGCACGAGCTGAGGAGGGCTGGGCTGGTGTGTGCGCGCGGCTAAGTGTTGGACGTGCTTGATGCTTTGGTCGCTAGTGGTGCAGTTGAGGCTAGTGGTTGCTGCTGCTAGCAACTTAAAATGTGCAGTGTTAGGGTGTTTAGAGGGTGGAAGGTGCTAAGAATGATGGAAGGAAAAGGTGAATGGGAAGGTAGGAATGATGGAAGGAAAAGGTGAATGGGAAGGTAGTATTTAAAGTGTGAGTATGGGGGAGTTTCACTCAAATTCTTAGAACAAAATAATAATAAAATATTATAAATCCTAATGTTATATAAAGTTTATAACACTTAATATATAAGTTAAGTATATTAATATATTATTTACTATTACTTTAGT
>JABEZY010266116.1:0-13714 GCA_013467495.1 Gossypium gossypioides
AAAATGCCGAGCCATCATATTCCACTATCTTATTTATGATCTAATTACCATTTAAGGACTCATACTTGAAAGTTCTATATCTATTTAATACTTTAGCTACTAAAACTCAACTTTTACACTTTACGTGATTTAGTCCTTTTTATCAAATTGAGATGTAAACGGTAACATTTCTTAATGAAATTTTTATATGGTATTACAATCATACTGTAGGCAATAAAATAATAATAAAATAAATTTTTTGACATCAAATTTGTGGTCCCAAAATCACTATTCTGATTTTAGTAAAAATGGGTTGTTACAATAATGGCATGTATAGGTGGACTTGAAATGGTATTTAGTTGAATGTTTAGTTGATGATTTGGTATGTATAAAATATATTGGTTGATACCATTTGATGCTTTCCAAATTATGTTGTTATAGCTATCTTATGATGCATGTTTTAGAATGGCTTATGTGGTATGTTTTCAGGTAGCTTGAATATGGTTAAGTTATGGCATGTTTTGAAAGGCGTTAAAATAGTAATTGATGATTGAAGTGTGGTAACAAATGCATGTTTAGGTAAGTCTTGATGATTGCATTTGGGGTGCCTTGAATAACATATTGTTTGGTTTATTTAAGACTCTTGAATTGGTCATTATATGTATGTTTTGATAAGGTTTTGGTGCCTTGATTATGTGTACAAAAGGCCTAAACGATTATGCTTGAATTGGTGTCAGGAATGACTTGATTATAGGTAAATTTTAGGTCCACGTGGCCTGAGACACTAGCGTGTTACTCAACTGTGTGTGACACACGGCCTGGCAACACAACCATGTGTCTCCTATAGGTTCCTTTGTATGAAAGTCAATGAGTTACATAGCCTAGCACACAGGGACGTGTGGGGTAATTTTGAGAGTTACACAACTTGCCACACGGGCTTATGACACGACTGTGTGACCCTACTCAGAGAGTTACACGAGTGAGGACACAGGTTGGGACACGGCTGTGTGTCCCTAGTTCGAAGGTTACACGGCCTGAGACACGAGCGTGTGTCTCAGCCATGTGAGGCACATAGCCGTGTGACCCTTGTAGTCAAATTTTTGTAACTTTTCATGAAATTTCTGAACGATTTCAAATTGGTCCTGAATTATTTCTAAGGTTTTTCTAGGGCCTCGAGGGCTCGATTTAAGGAAAATTTATACATGAATGATTGTTTATAATATGTTTATGATAACGTATGAGATGTATGTTTAAATATTCTGTTTGTACAGTAATGTTCTGTAACCCTAATCCAGCGACGGATGTGGGTTAGTGGTGTTACTAACCTTAGGTTTTCATTTGTTTTTTTTCTTTTTTGTTGTTTATTTACTCATCCTAACACTTTAGTTTTTCTTGTTTTAATAGGTTAAAGCATGTTGCACATTTTTTCCTCCGTACAACATAGTTCTTTGGTGTTTAGCTGATTTTAAACTCCTAGTGCTACTAGGTTTTCTTTATTAGTTTGATTGTAATACATTATGATTGATTGATATAGACACTTTTAAAAGACTCACAAGACTAATTCTTACCTCATTAAGAATTTGAGGTTTGCTTATTTTCTCTTTTGAGTGATATGTTTTTCTAGGCTTTCATAATGACTCCTGACACTCGTAACCATAAAAATCACGATGAGATACCATCAAATGACAAAACAAAATATGTTACATTTGAGAATATTGTGGGGATGGTAAAATTTCAACATCAACAATTGAACGAGGTACGTGATACATTTGAAGCCAATTTGACTAAGTGTTGAACGAAACTACAAGAGAACATTAATCAGCTTGCAAATCATCTTACCAATCAAATTCAAATGCTAACTCAAGTTGTTGCTCGTTTAGAGACTTCTTTAAGCCGACGGTCTTGTGCTCATGATAGTGATGATGATGGGGACAATGAATAGCTTTGTATTCGTTCTAATAATGGTAGTCAAGAATATCATCACACTGGTGAAATTGTGGGTATTCCTGATTGAGGTCAGCCTTCTGTAGCTAAAAAAAAGTTCAACATTCCACCATTCTGAGGGAAGCATGATTCTGAAGCATATTGTGAGTGAGAATAAAAAAATTGAACTTATGTTTCGTTACTATAAATGCCCGAAAATGGAAAAAATCTCATTTGCGACCCTTGGATTTTTGGGTTATGCATTAAGTTGGTGGATTCAACTAGGAATTAATCGTCAAAGGACCTATGAAAGCGTAATTGAAACATGGGACGAGTTGAAGCATGTGATGCGACAGCATTACACTCCTTATTAGTACATAGAGGTCAAAATGGAATATCGACACCATGTTCAAGTTAACCGATCAGTTGATGAGTACTTCAAAAAAAGATGGTCAAACGAAAGGAAGAGTACAAATGATCTCTCACATGTTGTGAAGTGTTATTGGTTTAGTTCAAAAGATCATGAGGGTTTTCAATGTCCAATTAAATATCCAACTAGAGAAAATTGTAAGTATGACTTCGTGTCTTCATTGAATCTTACTCTAGTGGAAAAACGATTTGTGATGATGAACTTTGTGAACCGAAAAAAAATGATAACGAGAATTTTTTCATTGAATCCATAGAGTTAGACAAAATACAAACGTCAGGTTCTCCTATTGAGATATATTGTACTGAATTGAATATTCATAATACTTGTGAGGGGTTATGGGAAGTGAGGAAGAATCATCTGAAAAGACAAAGAGAAAAGAGACCTTGAGTGATAAAAGTCTACTTGATGGTCCAAATTTTGTGAATAAAAATCCTTATGAGGTAAAATTGGAGAGTTCTCAAGTGGAAAAAGAAAAAGAAAAGCAAAAAAATACCCATACAAAAGTGACAGACTTCCAAGATCTATTGATAGACTTCCAATTATATTACTCTACCAACGATAAACGATTTTGCTTGTGGGAAAGAGGTAAGTTGAATATTGATAATTCACAACAAGTGCTATAAGGTAAGAAAGATAAGGAAACATTAGAAATTGATTTCAGAAGGCATACATTGAATTTTTTGATAAATATGCTACTGATTTTGTTTTTCCTTACAACATGCTTTCCCGTTGGTCAAATTTCATTAAACCTTGGTCTGAAAGATCAATTGATTTTATGGGTTTATCTAGATTTGTAAAGGCTAAAAGTAGTAATTCTGTTGCACTAAATAGGTTTATTACAACATTTTATATATTTTCTCTTGTAACAAAACTTTCTATCTTGACATTTAACGATGAATATTTACATAATCTTAACCCTATTGATTTTTTTAATTATGTTTTATTCTTGACTCATCATTGGAAATTCTTATGGATAACAATGTATATTCAAAGAAAGTTACATGTTATTTTTTACTTGAACACTCATGTGCCTAATATTTCATTGTTTAGTGTTGATGGTTTGTTTTTAAAGGAGAGATACTTGATCCATGCTAATTTGGGAGATCAAAATCATATCATTGATCCTGGAGATAGTTTTGGCGCATAAGAAATCTTAGGTAAGTATTTTTTTCATTTTATTGTTATTTATTCTATCCTTTTTCTTTTTGTGCAGCTAAAGATTTGAGGACAAATCTTCTTCAAGAAGGGGGGATGATGTGAGTCTCAAGGCCCATAGTTAGACCCATGAATCTGATGGGCTCACACTACCTCAAGGCCTAACAACAATGTCAAAGGAAAAATAAATCAAACCAAGATTTTATGAAGGACAAGATTCAAGGATGAATCCTTTCAAGGAAATGTCGAATGATACATGCACGGATGGGGTGAAATTTCTTAAATTTCATTCACCGAAGTTGTCAATTTTCATGTTTGGGAAAGTAGTATACTTACAATGACTTTTTTGATGGGATCCAAGAATATCTAGGTTGAGATGTCTCCATGGCGTTCGAAGAAATATCTCTTAGCTTCAAAAAGCACTTTGAATCACTCAATTTTGAGTTCAGGAGCTCAAGTTATTACCGTTTTAGTGAAGACTGTACAAACAAAATTTTTGGACGGGATTACGACGAGAATTACGAGTTTTGAGCTTTTAATTCAAGTTTAAATCATATTGGGTTCAGCTTTTGGGCTTAACTTTTTATTATATATGGGTCCAATATTGTATTTATTAGCTCTTATTATTTTATTATTTTATTATTTTATTATTCTGAATTTTTAATAATTATTAAGTAGTTTAAGTTATATAGGAATTTTATGTTAACAAGAAAGTTTAGTTTAAAACTACTTTTTGTTTAGATTAATGAGATTTCTAGTATACTTAACAGTTTGCTTTAGATTTATTTAGCTATCCTATATATAGGCTTTTGCGTTGTACACAAATCAAGCAATTCATTATTATTCAACTTCTCTTTTGAGCTAATAAAATCCTTTTGAGATTTTCTTTTCAAAAAATTCTCTTGAGTTTCTTTTAAAAGAGTTTTAACAATCTTTTCAGATTGTGGAGATCATCTTCAAACTTTTTCTTTCCAAGTTTTCTATCTTGGAGGGGAAATTAGAGCTATTTGAAGGGGTTTATGAATTCTTCTTGTTTTCAAGGCTTCTTAGGACTTCTACATTTCACATTCTATCTTATTTATTTTTCTTCGTTATTGTTTCAATTTGATTTATCGTTCAATTTATTTATATTTATTTTATTTGATCTGGATTCGATAGTGTTTCAAGTTTTGCCAAAATCCAATTTTTGTTTTTGAACATCTAGAGCCCTAAGTCAAATCTGCGACTTAAACAAACTTATGATCCGCTTCCGCATTCATCCACACCCATTCTTTATCAACCCAGTTTAAAGGAGATCTCATGAGGGAGATACATAAACGGGGCGCTAAATAGTTTTTTTGGGATAAGAGAGATGACCTCGCGACAGCAGAACAATGGCTATCTCGTGTAGGTGGAGTAATTTCAAAGCTAAAATGTACACTAGCGGGTAGCCTCTCATGCATTGTTTCTTTGCTGGAAGGGGAGGTATATCAATGGTGGGAAACGTTGTTAAATGTGACCCCTGCAAGAAGATAGATTGGGAGTTCTTCCTAACAAAATCCAGAGAAAGGTATGTTAATCAGATGTATGTCGAACAAATGAAGAAAGAGATTCTATATCTGAGACAGGGGCGAATGTCAGTAATGGAATACAAATGATAATTCGTTAGAATTAGTCGCTACGTAAGAGACATGTTCCAAATTCAAATAGCCTTGTATGAGAAGTTTGAGTGGGGTTTTAGGGATGAAATTCGTGCCCTAGTGGCAACATCAGAAGTTTAGAGTCTAGTAGCCATGTCAGCCAATACTCAGAAGATGGAAACGATTATTCAAGAAAGAAGTAAAGGGTAGGATAGGGAAAGAATGAAGTGGGGGATCTTTAGTCCACCACCCTCAACGAATCTTAAGAAGCTAAAAAATATAAGCTTCTCTGCACCAAGGAGAGATTCTCAGCCCATGAGTTTTTTATGAGAAGGAGGTTGACAATAAGCTACCTCAATGGCAAGTATAGGAGGATCCAAGATGATAAGGTACCCCGTATGTGATCGTTGTGGAAAGAATCACATGGGAAAATGTTGGAAATATGCTAGAGCTTGCTATGCATGTGGGTCATTGGATCATCAACTTAAATACCATCTCTCAACAGTTGACGCGAAGTTAAAATAGTTTATGCATGAGGCTCAAAACACATAGCAAGAGGTGAGATCTAGAATAGCTGCAAAATTGAGATTAGTTCAAGGGGCTCCAAAGAAGAGTTACACCAATCCCAACTCCGGAGTGTCTGCCGGAGCCTATGTAATGAAGGCCAAGGAAGATGCAAACTTACCAGAAGTTATTATAGGTAAATTCTCTTTTCTATGAAATAGTCATGGATCAATAGACCTGGGGTCAACCTATTCGTACATTTGTAGAAAGGTCGTGGTAAGAGTCTAGAAGTTGTTTCTTCTAAGATAAATGGGTTGGTGACAAACCCCCCTGGTCAAAGTATGGTGGTTAAAAGAGTAATTAAAAAATGCTCATAAACTTTTCGCACACACATCTTTTTCACAGACTTATTGCTGCTAAGTTTTTATGAATTTGATGCTATTCATGGGTTGGGTTAGTTAACCAGACATAACGTTGTGGTAGACTATCGAGTTAGAGGCATATGACTATTCACTATAGAAGGTAGAGAAGTGTTACTACTTGGCGTACAAACAAGTGTGATGGGTAGAATAATTTCGGCAATATCTATTCGAAGGCTAATAGCTAAGGGTGCAGACACCTACTTGGCGTATATTATGAATTTGATTAAGTCTAGGAAGGACACCAACCAAGTTCTAATTTTGAAGGATTTTTTTATGTGTTTTCTAAAGGACTCCCAAGCATACCAATAGAGAGCGGTAAAGTTTTTGATTAAGGTGATTCCTGATACTGCATCCATATCTTGTGTCCTATACAGGATGGCACTGTTGGAGCTGAAGGAGTTAAAGATACAGCTACAAGATTGATCTGTTGTAATACGATGTTGCAAATTAAACTAGTTTTCGCACTTGAGGAGCTTGAATACAAGCATTTTTATTACGTTTTACTCGAGTTTTTATAGTTTTTACATCCAATAAAAAGTTTATTTTGAGTCTTTTATTGACAAGTGCATGATGAGGAATGAGAAGTAAAAGAGTGAAGGTTTTTCGGGGCAAAGGGTTGGAAGTTTATATGTTTCATTCAATGTTTTTTTTTATAAAATTACATGTTTGCAAAATCTAGACATAAATGGGTGTACAACATGTTCATTAAATTAATCTAATTTTGACAAGGTTAGGTTAATGAGATTGAATTTGAATGATATGAGCAAGTGTTCAACCGAATACTTGTATCAGCCTCTAGACATGGAGTAGCGTTCATACGAAAAGAAAACAAAACAGTGCAGTGTACCATGCTAAAGGCTTATAGACATATATTACTTAAGGCAAGGTAAGTTGAGGTCTTATTCTCAAAAGAAGCAAACATTTTAGAACTCTTTTGAGTAGTAGACTGAGTATGGTTTTTTGGAGGCATTACTGTCAGTAAGGGCAGATTCTTAGTAATCCCGGCCTTCCAAATCAACATACCAGACCCACTATCTTTTTTCGTGGTATCTTCGCCATAGCATTTTTAGTTGTTTACTTTTTCGTTTGCATATTATTCACGTAATTATTCTTGCTCATATTTTAAATGTCTCTAAGGTCAATAACTTTTTAGCGTTTTTACTATATGTTGTTTTGTAGAGGAAACATGTGTACATCGGGACTTGGATAACCATAATATGAAGGGGTGCATTAATGGTCAGAAAGTCAGGGTTTTTTCCCCCATTTAGTGACGACCTTGTGCAAAAGAGTAAGAGTTCCAATGAAAACTACAGAATAGTTCATGAAGCCAACCAAAAGTATCAAAGGGGATACACTATAAACACAATATATAGAGCTTCAATGAAAACAGATAAGGGATTGGAACAAACGATGGAAAGAAAAAAAACTGGACGTCCCGACCTCGCTCAAACGAAAAGAAAAATTGGGATCCTAAAAAGAAATTTGCGAGAGTAGCATTCCACAAATAGAATGAAAAATAAGATGGGTGGAAGAAACAGACCCAGTTCTTCAAGAATTTGTGCAGTAAAACAATATGAGAGTACCAATTTATCAACCAGAAATGTTTGGTCAAATACATTCCTATCATGAAGCAAAAGAGAAAGGAAGAGAGGAAAGGGAGTATAGCAATGATGACGAAGGTGAAGAGGAAGGGGATGAGATGGATTTCGAGGAGGAGGATAATTGACCAAAATTTTTATTTTTATTTTTTAGGAATCTATTAACAATAGATTTATATTTTTTTTTGTTTCAATTTTTCTATGTAGGAACCTCACATGAAAGAAGCACGCCATTTACAAGCTTGTAATGAACAAAGGAAAGAAGCACCCATCATTAGACTATGGCAATGTCACGATCAATCAGGTAACTTCTTTCCTTATCTATAATGGTGCGCAATAGGGACAATGTGCTATCTGAAGTCTGGGGATTAACATAGGAAATTTGATTTTTTTTTATTTTTTTTACACTTTTCTTTTAATTTCTATTGTCAAATGTGTGCTTGAGCTTGTAGAAATACAAGTGATTGGTCAGGAGTATGTATTAGTTTGATTGTATTTACTATAAGTTTGACATGATAGTAGATGATTTTAATTTTTTTATTATTAGACTACCAAGTTCTATATATTACACTATAATAAGGCATTGGGCAAAGGATATAAAAAATACAGGGAAACAAGCATGCTAGTATGTATGATAGATTGTTGAATTTGTGATTGTTTGATTGATAAAAGTTGTGAATATTGAGATACCTAGGGATGGCCTAAGGCATTGTTTGATATACACCTAGAGCAAAAAAGCTAACCTTATTTATTCATCTTTAGTACCTATATTTAAGCCAGAATACATTTCTTGATAAACCTTCATACAAAACTCGAGCAAAAAATGTTATTTGTATTTACACTTTTTCATTGGTCCTGAACTGCACGACTATAGAAGTTTAGCCATACAGATTGAGGGTCAAGTAGATACATTATGGCGGATTTTGTAAAAGTAAGAGTGAAATAGGAAGAAACAGTGTGATATAGTGATTATAGGTTAGCCATATGAGCCAAATAAAAGAAAAATACAAAAAGAAAAGCAAAACAAGTAGAAAACGTACTTAAAAAAGAAAAATAAAAGCATTTGTGAGTGAGATGTACTGAAAAAGGAAAAATTGTGAAAAAGTTACAAAAGTAGAAAAAAACTTATTCATTAGTGCACAAAAACTCATGAGTTAGCCGTAGTTGCTATATTATGCTATGACTTCCTATATGGAGAAATAAGGAAGGTGAGAGAAGGAGAAATAAGGCAGTAAGCGGGTAAGGGTCACTAAGGGGGGAGAATAAAGAACAATATGATGTGTCAAACTATTGTCGTGCTTGAAATTATTTTGATGCTTACATTTTTTAATTTCATACATGTCCTAAATCTCAGAATGTTACAAGCCAAAAAGCCCTATGTGATCCAGGTAGACTTATTCATAAATTAGCATCATACCAAATAATTACATTTACGACTATATGTATTCTGCTAGAATAATCAAATTACCTGTATAATTTATTGATGGATCTATACATTTGATAACCTTAAGGTTTGTATACTTTGTAATATACTAAACTTAGGTGTTTAATATTAAAAGTAGTAAGTCGTCTATATATCAAGTCAAGATTATTTGTAAATATGAAATAACTAGTTATGTACTCCGAAGCCAATGTTGTACTATAAGTGCTCAAGGGTCGTCTCTTAATTATTTATTTTTGTTTACTTTACTTGAGGACAAGAATTGACATAACTGTGGGGGAGTTTAATCTGTCGTAATATGTTGTAGCAGATTAAACTAGTTTTCTCACCTGAGCAGCTTGAATACAAGCACTTTTATTATGCTTTAGTCAAGTTTTATTGACCTTAGGGCCAAATGAGGCCCAAATGTGAGTTAGAGTACTTAGTTAGTGTGTAGGAGACCATACAAGGGCCTCAATATTGTTCATTGTGTTGCAACATGTGGAGTTCGAGGTCGCAACATAGGGAGTAGAATACAAGAATTACCATACTGCCTTCGGTGTTATGACACAGCCATAGGATGTCGCGACACACCCCTAAAGCCATCCCTGAACTACACATATTGTCCTTAATGTTGCGATACAGACATTAGGGTGTCGTGACATCAACCCTGTATAGGAGATAATGACGAGCAAGGGGCATTTTGATTTGCACAATCAAAAGTTAAACACGAGAGCGTGAACTAACCTAGGGTTGAGGATGACAGAAACCCTAACTCTATATATAGGCTCCTAAACACTTGTTAAAGGACAACTTTTGATATTCTAAATTTTACTTTGTAATTTAGTTTTCAATTTTTTTCTTTCTCTTAGGACTTAGATTTCTTTTCACTTATTTTCATTTGTGTTCTTCAGAGAACTTGATTCGTAGACGCAATCAAACATTTGAGGATTTTTACGCTTCATCAATCGAATATAATAAGGATTCTCTAAACTTTATTCTTAGTTTATTTTTTGTGCAAATCTTTGTCATCAAGTTTATTATGTTTATGAATTCCTTGAGAAACTAATCATCTTATGGGGGACTAGCAAGTGGAGGTGTGAATGATTAATTGCTATGTAGGGTTTTCTTAACAAATCAACTATTCGGGACAGGAATAACTTAAACCCTAGCGTTGCCAACCCTAGGAAGTCATTTAGGTGAGAATTAACCCAAAATTGGTAGACCTATCCGTGAACACCTTAGCCTCGAATCGGTCTAGACTGTGAGGTCAAGAGATAAGTAGTTCTTGTCAACTTGTTAGTTTAGTGGAAGATTGAGAGATCCTGCTAGGGTATTGACTAGTTGATTGAATAGAAACCTGAAATACGAATTTGTTATGATCACCAAAGCAAGCTAATCACCCATGTCTTCATTTGATTAAGTTTAGAAATTAGTTTTCTAAAGTCCCTTTTATGTATGCAGTTTTTAATTCTTTATTTATAAAAACCTTAAAAATCTTTCCTTTATGTGTTACCATAATATAATTTATTTAAACTACTAATTAATTCCACTTGCATTGAGGTTAACTTTAATTTAGTACTCGCCTCCCTTGGGTACGATCCTCGGAGTACTTACCTACTTCATTGTAAACTATATTATAACCTGGCCAGTATATTTGTGGACATCGCATCAAACCTATATCTTTCGTTGCAGTATTCACACTCTGGACGTTAGTACGTCCAGAGGCGGTCAAAGATCTTCTAGACAAAGGATTTATACGACCAAGTTTTTCACCTTGGGGCACGCCAATTTTGTTTGTAAAAAAGAAGGATGAGACGCTCTGCTTATGCATCAATTATCGCCAACTGAATAAGGTGACTGTGAGGAACAACTACCCATTACCTCGAATAGAAGACTTATTTGACCAATTATGTGAAGCTACAATTTTCTCCAAAACTGATTTGTAGTTTGACTATTACCAAGTAAAGTTTAAAGGTGATGATAACGTTATGGACATTACAAGTTCTTAGTGATGCCATTTGGATTAACGAATGCGCCACTAGTATTCATGGATCTGATGATTAGGGTATTTCGGCCTTACTTGAATTGTTTTGTAGTCGTCTATATTGATGATATTTTAGTCTATTCTAAAAGTGAGGCGGATCATGAAGAACACCTGTAGATTGTGCTAAGAATTCTTTGAGTGAACAAGTTGTATGCCAAATTTAGTAAGTTCGAATTTTGACTGAGAGAAGTCCATTTTGTGGGTCACATTATCTCTGCATAGGGCATCAAGGTTAGACCATGATAAAATAAAAGTTGTGCTTGATTGGAATCTGCCGAGGAACATCATTGAGGTAAGTAGTTTCCTAGGTTTGACAGGTTACTACAGGCGGCTCGTAAAAGGGTTTGTCATGTTGACAATGATCTGTTGTAATTCGGTGTAGCAGATTCAACTAATTTTTGCACTTTAGTAGATTGAAAATAAGCATTATCATTAGGTTTTAATTATGTTTTAGTAAGTTTAAATAAATTTAATAAAATGTGCAAATTTAGTCTTTTATTGACCTTAGGGGCCGAATGAGGCCTAAGGTTGAGCTAATGGACTTTGTGAGTGTACAGGAGACCATCAGAAGGCGTTTTGAACTGATATTGGTCTCTATATCGCAATATAGAGGATTCAATGTTGTAACATAAGGAGCAAAATAAAGGAATGGTGAGACTACCTTTGATGTCGCGACACAACCTAAGAGTGTCGAGACATACCTCTGAAGAAATCCTAAAGGAGAGTATATTGACTTTTTTGTCGTGACACAGGTCCTGATGTGTCACAACATCTACTCTAGACAGGAATTAATACAAGCCAGGGGGCAGTTTGGTCCGCACAATCCAATTTAAAGCTTGGGAACGTTAGCTAACCTAGGGTTAAGGACGACGACTACCTCAAGTCTATAAATAGGCTTATTTGGCACATGTTATGGACACCAATTACTTAGCTTTGAATCTCTCTTTTTAATTTTAGTTTACTTTTTCTATTTTCTTAGGTTTTAGATTTTTTTCAGTTTGTTCATTGTTTTATACTCGGGAAATTTGGTTTGTGGATGCCGTCGAACATTGTGGATTCACTCTTGTTCTTAATACAAATCAAGCTTTTTCCTAAACTTTATAATTTTGATTCATTTATTATGTTTATGTTTTATATCAGTTTTATATTTTTTTACAAAAACCATGAGGAACTAATCCTTCTATGGGGGATTAGCGAGTGCAGGTATGATGGATTGATTGTTTTACAGGGTTACTCAACAGATCAACTACTCGAGAAAGGGAGAACCTAAACCCTAGGCTTGATGACCCTAGGAAGTTATCATGGTGAGAATTAACCCAAAATTGGTATGGCCTATCCGTGAACACGTTAACCCTGAGTCAGTTTAGACTGTAAGGTCAGAATATAATTAGCCTTTGCTGACTCATTATTTTAGTGGACGTATTGGAAGATCCTGCTAGGGTATCGACTAGTTGATTGACGAGGAGCTCGATGTAACAGCCTATTTTTTCAGTGGTTTCGGGGCCTCCAAATCTGACGAGTAAGTTCGTAGATATTACTATTTAATATTTATGTGTCAAATGTGATTTTAGTAAGGTTTTTTATTTGATAATTTATGTCATATAAGTGATTTATTAAGTTCAAGTGGTAAGACCCTAAGGTCAAGTGGTTTTAGAAAATGAGGTATCGGGACCTCGTTTCTATAAACTGAGCCGTAAATATTTACAAAATGTCTTTAAGGTAGTATTAAAGTTTCATTAAGAAATTTTAATGTTTCGATAGTTAATTAAGCACAAAGGACTAAATCGTAAAAGTTGGAAAAGTCAATCGATATTAGTTTAAAGGTGTTAATTTCTTAAAGAATTATTATTGGATGGCCTTAATGGGTAATTTTCCCATACCTAAGATAGTGGGACAGTGGATGCTTTAATTTCTTTTAATTTTATAAGTTTTATAAGTTGTTTTATTATTAAAGTAATGAATGAAGGTTAAAATAATAATAATAAGAAAACATAAGTTTCTTCTTCATTTTGGCTTGTTCATCAGCGAAATACAACATAGGAAAAGCTTCAAGCTTCAGTTCTTCTTTGGATGATGCATGATCAAGATCGAGTGGAAGATCGAGGAGAATGGAAAATTACCAAAATACCCATGTATTTTGTCATTTTTGCAATTTAGCCAGGTAAGTTCGTACGTTTAAATAGTGTTTTAAGCTATCATGTTATATTATCATATCTTGCCTCAACAGATAAAATCCAACGATGTATTGACGAGCATCGATTAATGAAAAGGGATGGTGACGACCATCGAATATGAAAAGGGATGGTTTCGACCATAGAATATGAAAAGGCATGGGGACGACCATCGAATATGAAAAAAGATGAACTGGTAAGGGTTTTGATTGACTTCACTACGACAAATATGGAAAGGTATGAAGTACCATTGATCAAAGTATGAATAATCATTATTATGAAAGGTATGATTTAAGTTATGCTATGTTTATGTTTCATATTTTACCATGTGATGATATTGCTAAGTTATGTGTTTAATCACTAGCTTGTGGCTATGTTAAATGTTATGTTTATGTCTTTTGTGTTATGCAAATGAAATAGTAAGTGTTCAATATGAACCAAGACAT
>JABEZY010267083.1:0-10572 GCA_013467495.1 Gossypium gossypioides
ATTGATAAAATTTTAAATACCTCTGAGTCCACTAGGTGAAATCTTGAATATTAGGTGCAAATATTAGATATTTTAGGTGCAAATCTTGAGCATTCTTTCCAAGATCCCGTAAGTAACTAATCATTCCCTCTTTCTCTTCAAGAATTTGGAACCTAACTAACTAAGCATTCCCTTGTATTAAAGTAGCTTTGTTTTTTTGGTAATGGATGCATTATGTGTTCAGATTATGCCATATCATTTTCCACATCTCTTGTGTTTTCATGATAACATCCTACCTTGTCTGTAGAGAGCAGTTGTCTTTTCCAAAATAAAACTAACCTGGCTGTGCTCTGGGTTGGGTTGGATTTTGTTTTTCACAGGATCTAGAGAATTCAAAATCTGCTTTTGAAAGAACCCGCTTCAATTTAGTATGTTCACTTCGGCTGCGAAACTCCCTGCTTATTTATGTTCAATTCTCGTTATATTTCATGCACGATTTCGTGACTTTTCTTTTTGGTTTAAGGAAAACAGGTAAATTCTCTAATGAATATTGAAGCAAAAAAGAAGTACGAGTTTCTAGAATCTATAAGTGCAATTATGGATGGCCATCTTAGATATTTTAAGCTGGTTTGTATTTTCTTTTATGACTTATTTTATTTTTTGCTAGTTATGCATGTTGCATTTGTGGACTGAATATGATTGATTGCTTTTGTTGCAGGGGTATGAATTATTGAGCCAGTTGGAACCATTTATTCACCAGGTAATATATTACATTATTTATTTAGAAAAAATGGGAGAAATGTTGATTGCCACTATCCATTAGCTGAATTAATTATTTAATGATGGTTGTGCTCCATGATGTTAAAATAAGTCAATGATGGTTGGCTCTGCAATTAGCTACAAGCCTATGACGTATGAATACAGCAGTGTTGGATGCTGTATTGGAAATTAGAAAAGAATTTTCATCAATATAAATAATCCATACAATTATTTGAATACTGTTTATCCTTTTAGAGGCTAGCGTGGATATTGTTTGCATGCCCATTTTATTTTGTCAAGCATATGATTAGAAGTGTTTTTAGTTACAAAGCATAAATAGATTGGCACATACAAGACATGCACAGCTGTATTCTTGTGTGTTTGTTCTTTTGGGGGTTACCTTGTCAAAGAATATTCTGTCTGTGCAATGCTTGTAAATTTATCGTATATCCTAGAATCATCTAGTTGTATGGTTTATCCTTCTTAGTGATTCTTGTATCACAAATTTCATGGTTTTTTATTCAGGCTCAGCTATTTAATGCACCTTACTGTGTTGACATGAATGAAATGGAAATGAGTGCTGAAAACTAGTCCTATATGGTGTTGAACAAAAGGACTTGGCAGTCAGTGGTCTTACTGTTTCGGTTCTTGCAAATTATCAATTCAGAAGTAAAAAGAAAAAAACTAGTGATGCAGGAGCTTTTTTTATTTTATAATATTTTATTATTTCAGTTTTATAATATTTAGTTTTAGATATACTTTGAACAGTGAGTATTTTTAAGTATCTTTAGGGTTTAAATCTAGGGCTAGGAATAAAATTTTATTTGCAAGAAAGAAAACCTATATAAATAACTTGTAGGCTTTACAGCCATTATCATTATTATTATTCTTATTATTTTCTTTGAATCAATTAAAAATTTGGAGGTTTTCTATAACCCTAAGTTTTCTAGAGTTCCATTTTCTTTCCTATTTGTTTGTTCAACCCTAATTCTTTAATTGCTGCTGTTTTCTTCCCTAAGCCACATCAAAATGGATGCTAAAGGTGATACTGGGTTTGCTGGCTTAAGAAAAGTTGTTGCCTTTGAGGATTTGGGTTGGCATAAAACTAAAAATCATTAAATACAAAAGATTAAACCCAGTTATTGACAATAAAATTACACTCACAAAGGATAAAGTAAGAGGAAAAGAGAAATCAAAGAAACATCCTATGGAAGTAAAGGTAGAACAAGAAAAGAATATAAAGAGAGGGAAAAGATAAAATGATAAGTGGAAGAAGGGAAAGGTTAAATAAGAGGAAGAGCAATAGATTCAGGATATAAGAGGTTAATGTGACTTCTTCAATCAAAGTTATTTAGATTTTGTTTTAATGGTCTTCAGAACTCCTAGTAATAAAATACCAAGTGCATTTGAGCTCACACTTTTACACTATGCCCGCACAATTTAAACTTAAATTAGATAGGCACAATTCAAGGTCACACTTTTACACTACGCCAGCACAATTTTTGGTCAGCATAGGCCCAACTAGTATGCAGTCTTTATATTGTAAAAGAACAAATAATTCAAAAGAGTTTTGTTGAAGTCTTTTCTGGGTTTTTCTTTTTTTAAATTTACCAATAATATTATATTTTTGTAATTTTAAGTGTCCATGTACCATATCTTATTTTTGGACACTTTTTGTTCAAATCCATAAGTCTGGAACTTTAGCAAAAGACAAATCAGACATCTGGGTGCATACTTGTATCTGATGTTTTTTACCAAGTCCATATAAAACAGATTTCATCTCCTGAATGCAATAGTATTCATTTATGTTTGTGTTATATAAATGCATAATTTCCATATCTGTCAGATGATCTTAGATTGTGTCTAGAATACAGGCACACTTGTCATCTCAAAATGGTGACTTTGGGATCCCATGCCCTTAACCTGTATGTCCTCTAATTTAAATTAATATGATTGATATAACAGGTATTGACATATGCTCAACAAGCAAAAGAATTAGCAAATGCTGAGAAAAATAAGCTTGAAAAACGTATTCAAGAATTCAGGACTCAAGCCGAGATAGATAGTTTACGAGCTTCTGGTAACATTGAGCCTTCAACAAGTTCTGGTGGCATTCATGTTATTGGCGTGAATTCAGACAAAAACATAGAGGCAATCATGCAGTCCTTTACAAATGGGGAGGTGAGTGATTGATCTTCATATCTTTCTGTTTTCTTTTTTTATCATATTGGCATCATGTTATTTCACCAACAGTTTTACTCGAGAATGAAATAATATTTTCTTTTTCATTCATTTTGCAGGTCCAGGTAATCAAGCAAGGATATTTGTTAAAGCGCCCTTCAAGTTTGAGGGGAGACTGGAACAGGAGGTTCTTTGTACTTGATAGTCAAGGAACTTTATACTATTACAGGAATAAGGGTACTGAACCAATGGTATGTTATATTGTCTTTATTACTGTCTTTGGTTGATCAAGTTTAATGATTTAGCATGAAACATGTTGTCTTTTAAATATGATTATGGATAATGGGAGCATGTATCTGGATTTTGGTCTTGTTGCTTGTTAATCAGTTGTTTTGACAAATTTGAGGGTGTGTGACGAGATAGTTGAGTGTTTATATGGTTTTGTTGTGCTATAACAGTGTCTTTCAGATTGAGAAAATATAGAGAGAAAAGAAGTGAAATTGAGAGATTGTTATTTCTCATTCACATAGCAAGTTCGGGGGAGAAGTGAAAAGGGAAGACATACAGTTTTTCTTTTGACTCATTTTTTTATCTCTCCATTTGGTTATTGGAGAGAAATGAGAATGATTAATATTATTCTACATGATTCTAGTGATAAAAATGTGTGTCAAAAAACTTTAAAATGGAGAGACTGTAATTCCTGTCAAAGCACTTCATATATTTACTATCTTCTTCTCTCCTATTAACCCAAAACATGGTGTAGTGAGGATATGCTCAAACTTACGAAGTTGCTGCATCTAACTTCTGAAAAGTGAAAAGTCAAGATAATTTTAACCTTGTATTCCAGCCAGATCTTCCAAACTGTTCGAGTTCCTTGTTCATTGGGAACCTGCATGAACTTGCTTTGTTCTATACTTTGTAACTAAATACTAGACCGGTGAGTCGTCTTATGTTATGTTTAGCTGATAGAGAGAGAAAGAAAAAGTCTTCTAAGTTGCACAATCATATTTCATCATAAAATGTTGACCTGCAGTAAATATGACTGCTTGTTCAATGGTGTTTATCTATCTCAGAACTCATTCTTTAAGATTTTAGGGCAAAATTCTTATGGGCAATCGCTGTTTCCCATGTTTGTTCCTGTTTGAATGAATATCATTATACAGGAGACTTTTA
Organism: Gossypium gossypioides; assembly: GCA_013467495.1. NCBI lineage: Eukaryota > Viridiplantae > Streptophyta > Magnoliopsida > Malvales > Malvaceae > Gossypium > Gossypium gossypioides. The sequence continues at coordinate 4,093 of JABEZY010267083.1, forward strand.
TGTACATATCGGCAACATGAAACCCATATAATATATTCAAGTGGTTCATTTTCCCTCTAATTGGCTGTTTGATTCAGTGTTTTCTCTTATATTTTCAAATTGTCTAGTTATGCAGATATTAGAGTTAATTTGAAATTGAAATGCAACAAGCATGAAATGTATAGATAGTAGATTGCAATCAATAGATGGTTCCATGAAAGAAGCATTGCATAGATTCTTAGGTTAGACAATAGAGCAATTTGAAAATGAAGTGAAAATGACCTTGATGAGGGATGATATTTACTTTATCTGCTTTATTCCCAGGGTTCTCTCCATCAGTATACTGGTTCAGCTGAACACAACAGTGGTGTATTTTCAAGATTTCGTGCTAATCATAATAGGTCATCATCATTTAATGAAGAAACTTTGGGCTACCATACCATTGATCTTCGTATTTCAACAATAAAAATGGATGCAGAAGATACAGATTTACGGCTTTGCTTCAGGATCATATCTCCACTGAAAACATACACATTGCAGGTGACATTGATTGGTCATTGAAGGTTTTTCTTTGTTTCCTTTTTTTCCCTTCACTTTACTGAACTAATCGAGGAAATGGTATAAAGCAAATCAAAGGCACATTATGATCCATTTAGCTAACTGTTATATAGTATGAAAAAGGGGTTAGTTTTCTTGGTGTTATCGTTTGATTTTTGTTTGTAACATTATGTGTATGGTAAATTTTCTCATGAAACCTTAATTTTAGCTATTTAAAATTGACCAAATTTTGAACTCCTGATGATCGATGGCTTGATATAGTGCCCTTAAAAGGAGAAAGAAGCATGGATCGAATCCCTTGTCCAAACTTAATTGTGAAACAATTATTACGATTATATTTGAATTAGATAGTATTATTTTCCTCATGATATCTGTGCTGGTACATTTTGTTGCTGTTCTGGGCAGGCTGAAAATGGGGCAGATAGAATGGACTGGGTTAACAAAATAACTGCAGTTATTACATCTCTTTTCAATTATCGTATCCGGCAGCAGGTTTTTTTTCCTTTAAAGCCATTCCTTTTCCATTTTCTGTGATTTTGAAGCAACAGTTCTCATTAAATTGCTACTAATGGTGATTTGGTTGTCTGTTGTGGCTGCATTCGGGAAAAAAGCATGTGGAGAATAATGATTATTCTCACAGCATGTCTTCGAATGCTAGGTCACCTAATAGCCTTCCTCCTTTAGGGACTGACCGAGTTAGCAACAGAGCAAAACCTGTCTCAGCTGTTCTCAGAGAAATTTCTGGAAATAATGTTTGTGCAGAATGCAATGCTCCAGAACCAGACTGGGCATCTCTTAATCTTGGCATATTATTATGCATCGAATGCTCAGGTGTTCACCGTAATCTTGGTGTACACGTTTCAAAGGTGCGATTTATTCTTCAAAGAGAAAGGGACCTCCCTTTTTCTTTTCTTTATTAATTTTGCTATGCTGGTTTTCAGTTTCTAGTTAATATTCTATATTTGGTCTTCAACCTGTTTAAGACTTCTTAGTAACATGTAGGTTATGCTCTTTGATATTACTAAAAATTAGTGTCTACTTTTAGCTCTGTTGTAGTTCCTTTTATGCTACTGAAAATTTATTCCTATAGGCTATAGTGGGGAGATTGAAGGATATTAGGTAGCAGCAAAGGCTTCTTCCTATTCTTGTCGTTATTTTGGATATTACACTTTCCACATTTGGTTTCATGAAACTGAACTTAATGCATTATATATCATGTCTTAATTTTTACGGCCTATACAGTTGGTGTACTAGGTAACAAGTCTTTCATTTTAGATTGTTGAAATTGAATTAAATATCAAATTATGGTCCCTTAAGTATTTACTTCCCTTCATCTCCAACATTTTTGGGTGTTGAACCTATCTGTTAGGAGAATATATTGTACATTCAAACCTGCTTTTATACTTTCAATTATCTTCGCTGCAATTGACTTGAGTAGTTTTTCTACACGTTTGGGTGCTGCAGCAGGCTATTGGGACAACAGTGTCAAACCTTCTATATTTCCAAATGATTTTCCTGTCATTGATTTACAAGTTGTTTTCTGTGAAAATATGGTGGATTTTATATGAGTCATGCTGTAAAGCTCCAACCTCTGAATTTTATGAGTTGAATGAAAGTTCACCTGCTATTTTTACAAGCATAATAAGAAAATTTAAGAATCAAAGTACAAATAAGGAGACAGCTGATAAGAATTTCTATCATGACTTTTCTTTTATTTTAAGATTCATTCATAAAATATACTATTTTTTTTCAATGCAGGTGAGATCTTTGACGTTAGATGTCAAAGTGTGGGAATCCTCAATTGTGGAATTATTTCGTTCTCTGGGTAATGCGTACTGTAACTCTGTATGGGAAGGTTCGCTTCAGAAGAATGAGAGGTAAGATTTTGTCAGGCTAACAAGAAAATGAAAGTGCGGTGACCTAACTGATTTGTTAATTTGTAGTGCTATTTCTTACAATGAACTTTAAACTGGAAAAGCTTATCTTTTTTGTTAAATAATGTTCTATATAATATCCTTTTCTCTTTTGTTCTGCTTTGTTCTATATTTTTTGGGAAAAGTAAAACCCTCATTCTGTTTTTGTTTATTCTGTATAATATGACATTTGGTAGGAGTTATCACATCCCTTCTTTTTGTCCTACTCTTTGCTATAACACACCCTTTCCCCCTAAAATGTGAGCCAAAAATTTCCTAAAATGATGCATTGTGTTTGTTAGATATGTTATCATGATAATTGGTTACGTTCTAAATGAGTGAATTTGAGGAAATCAAAAGCTGATAGTGGTTTAACTTATGATCAATGAATGGTTGACCTGTTAGCTTATTTGTTTCCTAGTACCTAGCGATACAATAAATCGCTTTCCATTGCATGCTAAATGTAATTCTTCGCAGAGTGGATGAATCAAAAGCTCATGGCACATCAATAACAAAACCATGCGCCAAAGATCCGATTTCCCATAGAGAGAAATACATTAATGCTAAGGTATTTTGTTGGATTTCTTTTTCTTTTGATGTTCATGCATCAAAATTCATACTTAACAAACAATGCATTTATTCATTCTGCTTCATTTCTGCTCTCCTTGCACTGTGCCATTTAAGGGGCAGTTGGCTGGGTTTTCGTCAGCAGGAAGCCTCTTCTTGAATACTCACCTCCTTTTTAAGTATTGTGTGAATATTAGTCTTCTGCTACTTGTAATCATTTTGTATATTGATTGATGGATTATTTGGCTTCTTACGCAAGAAAGGAATAAACCATTTTAGGATATTATGTGTTATTCCTCATGTTCAAGATCATTTCATGTTGGATTCTTTGCCCCTCATACCCTCAGTAGCATTCATGTATACTGCTGAAAAGCAGGTGAACTTGCATACACGCCTGTCCCCTTAGACTATTGCAATTTTGCATAAGTGCGAATTGCCATGCTGTTTAGGTAGTCTTTCATTTCCTGCATTCCTCTGATAAGAAATGCTGTGATTTCCAATACAAAGCCTAACTTTTTTCCTTCTCTTAACCAGTACGTTGAGAAATTGCTAATCGTCAGAGATGCAGTGCAACCTGGGGTTCTTCCAAACTCTGCTAACATTTGGCAAGCAGTTAAGGCTGATAACTTACGAGAAGTGTATCGTCTAATTGCAATATCAGACACCAATATTGTCAATACCACCTTTGATGATGTTTTTACCATTGAGTTGCATCACCATGTTGTTGATACACAAGACTCATCACTTGATAGCGACAAAGAGGAAAGGGATCCATCATCCTGTCCAAGAATCAAGGATTTGAATGAGCCAGGGAATTGTCTACAAGGTTGTTCCATTTTGCATCTGGCTTGCCAACGTGGCAATCCTGTGATGGTTGAGCTGTTGCTGCAATTTGGTGCTGATATAAATATGCGCGACTTCCATGGCAGGACTCCTTTGCACCATTGCGTTTCTGAAGGGAACAACCCATTGGCAAAGCATCTACTAAGAAGGTAGGCTGCATATTTTGCGTAATTACTTATCCGCAAGAAATCTGATATTTCTGACAAATAGATGACACAATCGAAGCATGCCTTAAGTCCAAATGATGGATATTAATTTTAGCCTGGTCTCAATCCAAATGACTACCCATTGGGTGAGGTGACTGTACCTGTACTTATGCCCAATATTTCTGTAGACACATCTTATGTTGGACTTGGCATACACCTGCACACCCCTGAACAGCTCTCCTGGGCAATCTATGACATCACAGTTCCCCCAGAGTGGTTTGATGCCACTTGTTACAAGCCTGGATTTCAACCCAAAAGACTGGGCTATGTGGGGGTGTTCGCCTTTTATATATTTATATGCCCAAGACAACTCTAGTTTATTTACATGAAGTGTAGGACTTCGATACACCTTCACTATGAAGTTGTTATAGCTCCCTCTGGAGACACTATCATGTGAACTTGATTGCACAAGGATACTGTATACCAAATAGTGTTGACTCACCTTGATGAGAATTCATTGGCAGACAGAGCCATCATGTGGTGCAGGTGTGTGCTAAGTCCCACGTCAAATATGTATTAGTTACATAATTCTAATGTTAAAATTCTTCCTTTGGTATATAGCCTTCTTTCACTTGGAGGTCCTGATCGTTCTAGTTTGACCAGAGAATTGTATAATACCTGTAACTGAGAAGCTGTTTGTGGTAGAGCTGTGAGAACACTCATGGCTTAATTTTGGTTCAACTTCAATGAAATTTCATATTGTCCCCAAATTTGGAGATGGATGCTTTACCACATACCAAGTTATTTCATAAATCTATTTTATATAGGTAATAGGTTGCATTATTCACCTTATTTATTGCTCTTCTGATTCTTGATAAAAGGATGAGCTACGTATCACTTTTAATATATTGCTTTATTTGTTAATCTCATCTCAAATGGATAAACTGTTTTAATTTCGCAATACAATGCAGAGGCGCACGATCAACCATTAAAGATTGGGGTGGATTAAGTGCTTTAGAAAGGGCTATGGACAAGGGAGCCATTGCTGACGAGGAACTCTTTATTTTGCTAAGTGAAAGCTAGTGAAACAAACTTGGGTTACCCCAAATTTGTAAGTTTGCTTTCTCTCCCATGGTTTCTACTCATGTTGATTGTTGTTCCATGTAGCATAACAAGAACCTGCTATTGTCTTGGAATCTGTCGTCATTACCAAATTTTTTATCGTATAATATCTAAAACTAGATGTATTGTTGAATGGTAATTGTTTGGAGCCTTCCCTTTGTGTTTGCAATGGTGGGATGATTTTCTCTGTTGATTGTATTTTACTAACAGTCCCTGAACTTGAGGGTAAACTTGAAATAGAGGGGCAGTGGTGGTATATTATACTATGTTGAAGGTATGTGGGCGGGGTTTTGTTGTTATTTCCCTATAGATCCATTTTCATATTCGATTTGGATACGTGTTCTGTCGTAGGGAAGAGTTTTGTGATTGATGTTGATTTACCTAATGTATGTGGCGTTGGATTTTATAGCTTTCATCCCCTTATATTACTTTTCAATACGTTAAACGAGCAATTTGATTTAGTGATAGATGTATATGTATTCATCCTTTTCGCCAAAATCTAGTAAGAGTTTGTTAGAAATTATTGGGTGCAGTTCAGAGCAAATTTTAGACGCTCCTATGCACTTGGGAGGCTCCAACGAGCCTTAGAAGATTCCAACAGTATTTTATTCCTGGTTTAAATATGCCTCCTCAGTGCCTGTACTTTTCAGATTTTTTAAATTTAGTCCCTCTACTTCTATTTTCATGATTTCCCCTTTTTTAAAAAGAAAAAGAAAAAGAAAAAAGAAGCAAACTTTTGATTCGGCTTAGAAATGGTCATTTATTTCAAAACAGAAAATTAGAAAGAGAAGAGAGGTAGATGAACTTCATTATATTTATTGTTTATTATAATTGAATTGGTCGGTTTAATTAGTTAAATTGGAAATTAGAGGTTTGACTGGTTTAACTTTCAGGTTGTTCGAAACTCAAAAACATTTAAGTTACATCCAGCATAGAAGTTTTTTAATTTAGAGTTTAATAGCTGTTTACGTTATAGAAATCACTTTAATGAAACATACGATACTATAAAATATACAACCAGAAAGAATATGAACATAATGATTATGCGTATTGTTAGAAAAAATATTAACTGACATCTTTTAATAGGACACAACAATTATCTAAATTTTTTTTATAAAGTTTATAATTAATTAGAATAACTGAACCAAAAATGGTTTTAGATACTAGGATTATTTTTGTTTTCATTTTGTTGGAAAATCAAGCACTTTTGAAAAAAATGAATTTTGAAAATAAAAATATATGAGAATTCTGGAAAAGAAAACGTTTTCATTATTCTATTTAAAATGTTCTGAAAAATTAGAAAAGTGAAGCATGTTTGAAATTTTGATGTTTTGGAAAGTAGGAAAGTTCTA
>JABEZY010267094.1:0-15448 GCA_013467495.1 Gossypium gossypioides
ATTATATTTATTTTAGAAATAGAAAAACAGGTATTGCGTTGGATTAAATTATAAAATGTTGGGTTAGAAGTCCAGGAAGCACGTATAATTGGACCTGATATAGGAGAGGCTCAAAACCCCTCATAGTATGTATGAGGGGTGGAAACCCTAGTGTATTTAACTAGAGGGTTGGTTTTTATATTCAATAAGTATTATTTGTATTTTACTAATTCAACTAGGGTTCCTCCATCTCTCCTATAAATAGATGGCATTGGTAGGGCTGAAAAATATAGAACTTTGAGATATTATTACTCTGCTCGAAAATAGTCTAAATTTATTTCTAAGTATAAATTCTATTTTTCGGGATTAACAATTCTACCAGTTTCTATAAGAGTGATATTTACTTTCCTACTAAAAGAAAATTGCTTCTGGTCCTGTGTTTGATTAGTAGTTCTTTGAGCCTACACTTGAAGCAATTTGTGGTACGAATATAGCGGAGAAGGTCATTCGATTGAAAGTTAGGAACGTTAAGGATCTATCTCACACAAAACACAAGAACTTTTTGGGAAAAGTTTATTGTTATAAATATCACAAACCGACTTGGTTTTCAAATTTTTATTTTTCTGTTGTGCAAGAAAATCGTTTATGAACTGGATTTTTATCTCATGGTATCCTTAATATCTTTGGGATAATATTCGTTCTCCCAATATGATCTTATTTTATCTAATGATAATCATTATATCTTCTTTCATTAAAAGTCATTACTATTAAAAACTAATTAAGTCATTCATCACAAATACAAATGACCCGTGGCAATGTTTACTTTTCTTGGTCTATGAATTCCACAATTGTGAATGATGTTACATACTACAGAAGTCATATGCCCAATGCACCAGCTTTTGGTCCTTATCTTTTTGAACTCAAGCTTTTACTTACATTAAAGTATACAAGTTATGCATACATAGTCCATCATCTAATCAGGATTAAGGTATGTCATACTATACATGTTACAAGTGAAAAAATCCATAAACGGATTCAGGATCTACTCTACTTGGGTCCTATCTAATGTACTATTAGTCCATTTAGACACATCTATGTCTCTATCTTCTGGGAGTCATCTGCTTCAATTCCCAAGACAAAGCATCTCCCCAATTGGACTTGATAGACAACATATTAGTATTTCAATCGGTGTGTTCATTTACAATTAGACTAAAGAAATGTTTAGTTTCATCTGCTAATACAAGATGTCTTTTTGTATTACGATTTGACCATATAATAGCGCTTAGTTTTAGTTAAACATTAGATAACCAGTGAGACAGTATTTGCTTCTATTTTGCCTTGCGTGCAAAAACCATTAACGACAATATACAAGGGTGTTAATGTAATTTATGGATATTTTTATTAAACCAATTTTTTTGAATAATAAAAGTGTACATAGACGAAAAATACTATACTTAGAGCACTAGATCCAACAACATCTCCTTTTAGGTGTCGATAAATCCTTAACAAATTTGCGCCCCGAACAACCATAATCACTATCAAACCACTTTTAAACTGTATTCAAAGCCTTCAAAATCATTGTAAACTTTATTTTGTGATTTTATTATATTTTTTTGATGTTTGGTGCATGGTAAATCCCCTATTTTGCTAAAATCATAAGATATCGATTTGAGCAGCTGAGCCTTGAAAACTTGTGTTACGCTCAGGACTAGTTGCCATTAGTATTCTAAGATTCGAAATGATTTCAAATTTATATTTGTGTCTTACACAAGTTGCCAAATTATTTAAAAGAATGTTTTTGTAACATATACGGGGTATTTTTATGAAAAAAATATTTATTAAGTTGTTAAATTGTTATCATAGCATCTCCTATCTATACTGTTCAACAGGATAGGTAAGAGGAGTTACAAAAGTAAATGTTCATTTGATTCTTTATCATTTGAGAGTGGCTTTAGATAAATAGAAGTTGTATACGAATTTGAAGAGAAAAGATATCGAGTATAATGTCGGTGACAAGGTTTTTCTAAAAGTTTTTCCATTGAAAAGATATTGCGGTTCAGGCGATAAGGGAAGTTGGGTTCAAAGTTCATTGGTCCATATGAGATTTGGGGTGAGGAGGACCAATTGTGTATCGGTTGACTTTGCCTCCAAAATTAGATCATATTCATAATATGTTCCATGTTTCAATGCTACAAAGATATTGAAGGAATCCTTTGCATGTTGGTTCTAGTAGAGTTTAATGAGGTTTGTTTTAACTTATGATGTTAGGAAAAACCAGTAGAGATCTTGGGAATAATCGAGTTCCATTGGTGACAGTGTTCTGGAGAAGCCATGTTACACCCCAAAATTTAGCCCAGAAGTTTTGACCGGATTCCAGAGGTCACATTGACCACAAAAGTGGCCCAAACAAAACGATGATCAAAATTTTGAATTTCTTTTTGAAAACCATTTTCTTACTATCTTTAGCAAATCTGATAAAACTTAACTTACATTTTGCAAACATTGGTTTAATTGTCATCAAATTTAAGGGAAAAAAAATTAAAATTCCTTGTTCGGTTTGGAAACACTTTGGTTAACTGATATTTCAAAATCAGTGTAGCAGTAGAAAACCGTTATTTTAATATAACTCAAAACTTGTAAAAGTTGTACTTTAATATTTGAACGTTTAATAAATCATCACAATCTCAAAATCCATGTTCCTATTTTAATAAAAAATGCATGGAATCCCAAACTTTAATTCCAAATGAACTGTAGTTTTTCAAAGTCCAGATTCAAAATAAAACTTAACGAAAGTCCAAAAGCAAAAAATATTATCTACAGTCCGAATGAAAACAATTTATCAAAATTTACGAAAAACTTTATTAAAAACCAAACCGAATTGAGAAATTTTGAGACGTGCGACTTCCCCGGTCCATCTTCTAAACATGAGGGTTACCTGAAAAGGAGAAACTAAGGGAGTGAGCTACAAAAGCTCAGTGTGAGTCTAAAACAAACACAAATAGACAGTAACAGAATAACACCTCGATTGCACGTTAACTAACCAAACAAACTTACATTAACAAAACCCGAAACATAAATAGAAATCATCACAGAATAACGTATAATATCACTAGTACACATAACAGATATGCATAACGAAATCAGATGAGGAATGATACAAAATCCCACCAAGCAAACCGCTATACACCATCTCCATAAATCCCACATACACACCAATAAGGGTATACTAGACCCATTCAAACCTCTACACACCAATATTTGGGTTATAGTGGACCCATCCAATCAAACAAACCACAATGTGGTCGTATGCCACATTATATTTATGCAATCCAACTGCTAATATGAATGCAGTTGTACCGCTATAATTTGATAATGTAGTTAAAACTGCTAAATCAAACTTCCTTCTCGTCGAAAAAAAATCTCAATCCCAAATGCAAATGCAAACAATTTTCAAATTAACTCACTCATTTTTAGTTTCCATATTAAATAACCATGTATGCAAATCGGTCTAATTTAACTCAAACAAAATCAGACTTACTCGTATACAGTTTTCAAATTACAGAGCAATAGTAACAATTTCCATATATCGCATCCAACATTTTTCCATTTATCACCTCATATAAACACTTAAGCAAACAATAGAATTTAATCTTATAATCATACATACATAAATCAATTCAAGCTGTAATGGTGTTCCAAACACGTCTATAGAGGCTTAAACATGCAAAAATTCAACCAGGACTAAAACGAATCAATTTGCATAAACTGGGTCAAAATTGCAAAAATAGAGCCACATAGCCGTGTGGGAGGGTCCATACCGTGTGATAAGGGTACACGGCTATGTGACTGGGGCACAAACCTGTGTGACTGAGGGACATGACCATGTGGCTGAGAGACAAGCTCGTGTGACTGAGGTACACAGCCGTGTGGGTAGGCCATGTAACTCTCTGGTCTCGTGTGTTAAAATTTCATAATTTAGGAGAGGGGAGACACGTCCTGTGGCTGGATAACATGTCCGTGCGCAATCGAAAAATATTTCCCTATAGGGGTCACACGACCGTGTGGCGAGGCTATTGACTCTCAAATTTACCTAATCTTTAAGCGGCACACGACCGTGCGACTCGTAAACAATCCCATAATCTGTTGCGATTCACGAATTTTGACATCAAAATGATCCCTAAATTACATAAGTTTAAGAAACATACCTTAAAGCACCATTCCCAGCACCAAAGATCAACAAGTTCGCTTCCACTTCACCAATCTAAAAACTCGATTTAACCAACATACTAACCTATAAGTATTTAATCATATCGGCACAAAAAGATCGACTAAACTTAATTTTAAAACTAAAAAAAACAATACTTACACTACACCCGCTTCAATTCTATGTTGAATGAATACCCAGAAGATAGTCAAACTCTAAAGAATCGACAAAACTAAAGCTTTAACGCAATGGGGAATCGACATAAAATTGCTCAAATTTATGCGAATATGAATAGTGAACCAAATGAAAGAAATTGAAAATCAAAGAAGAATTACGAAACGAAAATGATGAGAAACAAAAATAACACGGTAGCAAGAAAATCCTAATAACAAAAAATGAAAAACTATTGACGTGAGAAAAAAATGGGAACGTGAGAGGAATTTTAGGGATTTCTTTTATTATATTATTTTAAAATACCAAAATAAAAATAAACAATATCAAATTTATCAAAACCTTTTAGATTTTATAAATATGTATTTTAAAGAACTAAAACCAAAAGTAAAATAAAATAATTCCCGCTTAGCGCACACGAGGACTCGAACCCGAGACCTAAGGAAAATTGACGTTTAACCACTGAAACATTAGCCTCATCGTTGACCCTAAAATACAAAGAAAAATGTAAAAGCCTATACAAAACCACTGACTCACTTGGGAACTTTAATTCTTCTAATCCCAATTTCGAGATGTCACAACTCACCCCTCCTTAAAGAAATTTCGTCTCTGAAATTTCCCACAAACATAACAGTCGCTAACACATAGTTTGTTACCACGCTTTCATTGCGCACTCTAATCTCAAACGCATTATCAAACAAATACCTAAACCTGCACTTAAGGATCTAACTTACTAACACACGAACACCACTTTAACAACCAAAAACCAACTATAACCAAAGCAGTACAACACATAAAACAAAATATCCTATATTAATACCTGACTCGACATTGGATTTTGATCCTCTATAACAAGTCTTCTTCGAAACTTGCTTCTGAATAGGTGGTCAACAAGGGCAAACCTTAATTCGATGCTCTGTGGACCCACATCTGAAACACGCCCCCGAATTCTTTCGACACTGCCTGGAGGGCACTTATTGCAGAACCCATATATTGAATAATTCGTGCCACTACCAGAACCCTTTGTATCACCTTTCTAAAATCTGGCCTGCTTTGTAGAGCGCGGCTCCAATCTAGAGGAACTAGGACCTCTTTTATTATAGGCCTTACCACGACCCTTACACTCACACTCCGCATACATACCTTTTTCCTCCACGTTGGACCTATACAGCATAGTCTCGAAGACCTTCTCCAAGACCCTCAACACTGACTGGGTTAACAAGTCAACACCACTCTCAAAATTACCGCCACCAGTAGCTGGCATAGTCACAATGACCTCCTTCTCCTGAGCATATACACATCTCGAAGAAGCAGATGACTCATCTAGAGTCCCACTAGGCTGATCCTCACGATTTAGCTAGTAACCAGATTCCATATCGATCTTAAGTCTCAAATTTTAAAATATCTACAATTCCCGTAACAGATTAATCGTAAATAATCTAAAACCTTACATTTCTAATCTTATAGTTTCAGAGTTTCCTATGGACTAGCACTGGAGTCCCAGACACTTGTTTGAAAACACAGTTTCAAAACAGTGGTATGCTTTTACCGAAAACTTTTTAAATCAATGCATGCAGACACATTAAAAACACAAGCTGACTTTTTGCGAACTTGGCTCTGATACCACCAAATGTAACACCCTAAAATTTGGCCAAAAATTTTTGACCGGATTCTGGAGGTCACGTTGACCACAAAAGTGGCCCAAACAAAACGATGATCAAAATTCTGAACTTCTTTTCGAAAACCATTTTCTTCCTATGTTTAGGTAATCAGATAAAACTTAACTTACAATTTGCAAACATTGGTTTAACTGTCATCAAAGTTAAGGGAAACCAAATTAAAATTCCTTGTTGGGTTTGGAAACACTTTGGTTAACTGATATTTCAAAATTAGTGTAGCAGCGAAAAACCGTTATTTTAATATAACTCGAAAATTGTAAAAGTAGTACTTTAATATTTGAACGTTTAATAAATCATCACAATCTCAAAATCCATGTTTCTATTTTAATAAAATCATGAATGGAATCCCAAACTTTAATTCCAAATGAAAACCGTAGTTTTTCAAAATTTAGATTCAAAATAAAACTTAACGAAATTCCAAAAGCAAAAAAAAATTATCTATAGTCCGAATGAAAAAAATTTCTCAAAATTTACAAAAAACTTTATTAAAAACCAAATCGAATTGAGAAATTATGATCTGACTTGCCGAGTCCATCTCCTAAACAAAAAGGTTACCTGAAAAGGAGAAACTAAGGGAGTGAGCTATGAAAGTTCAATGTGCGTCTAAAACAAACATAAATAGATAGTAATAGAATAAAACCTCGATTGCAAGTTAACTAACCAAACAAACTTACATTAACAAAACCTGAAACATAAATAGAAATCATCACATAATAACGTATAATATCACTAGTACACATAATAGATATGCATAACGAAATCAGATGAGGAATGATACAAAATCCCACCTAGCCAACCGCTACACACAATCTCCATAAATCCCACATACACACAAATAAGGGTACATTAGACCCATTCCAACCAATACACACCAATATTTAGGTTATGGTAAACCCATCCAACTTACTCATTTTTAGTTTCCATATTAAATAACCATATATACAAATCGGTCTAATTTAACTCAAACAGAATCAGACTTACTCATATACAGTTTTCAAATACAGAGCAATAGTAACAATTTCCATATATCGCATCCAATATTTTTCCATTTATCACCTCATATAAACACTAAGCAAACAATAGAATTTAATCTTATAAGCATACATACATAAATCAATTCAAGCTGTAATGGTGTTCCAAACACGTCTACAAAAGCTTAAACATGCAAAAATTCAACCAGGACTAAAACAAATCAATTTGCATAAACTGGGTCAAAACTGCAAAAATAGAGGCACAAAGCTATGTGAGAGGGTCGAGATTGTGTGATAGGGGTTCACGCCCGTATAGTTGAGGGACATGGTCATGTGGCCAAGAGACACGGTCATGTGTGGGTAGATCGTGTAACTCTCTGATCTCGTGTGTTAAAATTTCATAATTTAGGAGCAGCGGAGACATGACCGTGTGGCTGGATAACACACCCATGGGTGATCGACAAATATTTCCCTACACGGCTCACATGGTCATGTGGCTAGCTCGTGTGACACACCTTAGGCCATGTGACTCTCAAATTTACCTAATCTCTAAGCAGCACACGGCTCTGTGAACCAATCGTGTATGGCATACGCCCGTGTAACTCGTAAACCATCCCAAAATCTACTGCAATTCATGAATTTTGACACCAAAATGATCCCTAAATTACATAAATTTAAGAAACACACCTTAAAGAACAATTCCTAGCACCAAAGATCAACAAGTTCGCTTCCACTTCACCAATCTATAAACTCAATTTAACCAACATACTAACCTTTACGTATTTAACAATATCGGTACAAAAGGATAGAGTAAAATTAATCTTAAAACTAAAAAAAACAATACTTACACTACACCCACTTCAATTCTATGTTGAGCGAATACACAGAAGATAGTCAAACTCTAAAGAATCGGTAAAGATGAAAGCTTTAACGCTATGCGGAATTAACACAAAATTGCTCAAATTTATATGCATATCAACAGCGAATCAAATGAAAAAAATTGAAAATCAAAGAAGAATTATGAAATGAAAATGATGAGAAACAAAAATAACAAAGTAGTAAGAAAATCCCAACAACAAAATTGAAAAAAAATGAAAAACTACTGACATGAGAAAAAAAATGGGAACATGAGAGGAGTTTTAGGGATTTCTTTTATTATATATATTTTTTAAAATTCCAAAATAAAAATAAATAAGATCAAATTTATCAAAACCTTTCAAATTTTATAAATATGTATTTTAAAGAACTGAAACCAAAAGTAAAATAAAATAATTCCCGCTTAGCGCACACAAGGACTCAAACTTGAGACCCAAGGAAAATTGACGCTTAATCAGTAAAACATTAGGCTCATCGTTGACCTTAAAATACAAAGAAAAACGTAAAAGCCTATACAAAACCACTAACTCACTTGCGAACCTTAATTCTACTAATCCTAATTTCAGGCTGTTACAAGCCATAATACCGGGGAGGCTACTTGGGAGGCAAAAGAGACTGTGATTACAATATCCGTATCTCTTTTTTGGTATATTTTATGGGCTAAATTTCTTTAAAAAATTCAAAGTTTACAAAATTTATAGAATGTTTAGACATTTCTGTCTATTTTCACATACAGGCATAATAGGTGCTTTCACATATACACAAAAAAGAGTTGTTTACTTGAGTAGCTATCACAAAGTTATTTATTTTTCAATCCACAATACTTGAAATCAGAATATGTTTGACTTTTTAGAGAATAGGTGTTTCACCACAAAATTTTTCAAAATTTTACCAAGATTGAATTAAGACAAAGTTTTTCAAAGTTTTTGTTCTACTTCCAGACAGTTTTAAAACACAAAATTCATATGGTATTACCATTTGTTTCATTAGAAGCTAAACTCATTTAGATTTTTTTTACATATAAATATCATCTTCTGATTCCTTTTATACAATTTTTAAAAAAAATTCAAATTTGAAATAGGGAATGCTGCCAACAGTTTCGACCATTCCTCACAAAAATAGTTTTTCCTCATAATGCAAAATTTGTGTAACACCTTATACCTGGTTCGATTGCCCGACCCGAGCTATAAGGTATTACAACTATAAAACTATAATATCATTCACAATTTAAATAAAAAAATAAAAAAATAATTCATTTGCAATAATTTTTCCATGTTATTCAAACAAAAAAAGACTTAATTCGAGCTTAAGGAACATTTAAAACAAACAGTGAACAATTCCAGATTAAAATGAAACTTCTAAAAAAAATTTAGAAAAAAAATTACAAATAGGGGTTACACGGACATATGACAGAGCTTAGCCCGTGTGGCTCAAGAAAATGGTCGTATGGCCAAACTGTGTAACAACCTGTGCCTGTGTAACTAAGGGTCATAATGTCGTGTCGCCAGACCATGCAACTCTCTGAGGCCGTATGAAAAAACCTATACCCAAAATCAAATAGACCACACAATCGTGTCCTACAACCATATGGGGCACATGGTCATGTGGCAGACTGTGTCACAAGCCGTGTGTACCCAAAAATACCTTCAAACTCAAGCCATTTCACCTACACTTCCTTAGATACCAAGCCATGCTTTTACTATCACATAACCCTATTCAAAATGTACCAAAACGTGCCAAAGTATACCAATTCACATTCAACCTATGTGCCTAATCAATATGCCACAATTGGCACCACAATTCAAACATGAAACATCAACCATTCATGCCATTCAAATAAATCATTCCAATATTCATAGCGAAAAATGCTATAACCTAAACACATATATAGCCATTCAAAACTTGACCAACATCATCTCATTACCATGTATCAAACAAATACTAAACATTTAATATATCAAAGTTTCATATAATCTCATTCACAACCAAAATACCAAAACTTGATCATTAACTTGCAACATGAACATGCAATATACATGCCATAAGTAACCAACTATTGAACTTCAAAATCTACCAAATTTAGTGACGGTAGGTGTGAGCTTCTTGTTGATCTAATCGACATGTTCTAAATGACCAATATCTACAGAAAGGAAATAATACGAGTAAGTATATAAAATACTTAGTAATCTCATACAATATAAAGATTTAGTGACCTTAAATTCTTATCATAAACAAATTCAATATGATATACAAATAAACATATCAAAATTCAACCCACATCATCAATATAGATATAATGCCTTTATCTCAACCATATGAACAACCATAAGCATTCTCATTTCCAAGCAAACTAATTTTGATATCATAACTGAAATATAATAGTCATTTAGCCAATCTCGAATAGTATGTCTCCAAGACCTTAATAGCAAACCTCCTCTATCAAATTTCGTAAAAGACCTCAGTATACAAGTGAAAATAATAGTGCCTAGCTACCCATTAGGGTTAAACCTATACAATAAATTACTTGGCTGGGGCTTGATATTCTTGTATTCTCAAGTCCGCAACAATGCTAGAACTTAAAACTTAATCCCTTATTCTCGAGTCGGCAACATATGCAAGAGCTCGGAACCTAATCCTATATCTCGAATCTACAACATATGCAGGAGCTCGGGACCTAGGCAAACTCACTAACCTGGATACGAGAATTTACTAATTTCATCGAGATACATCTCAAATTATAACATAGTCCAATCCACCAACTCTCAATATTAACAATCCTAATGTAAAATACAAACATAAATGAATAGATTCATAATGTATGAACTTGCCTATCGAAATGGTAATGGTTTAACTATCAGGGACTAGCCGAAAAATTTTCCTTTTCCTCGTACGTCCTCTAGTTGTTGAGATTCTTGATCTAAAGTATAATTTGATTTAATCAACCAATTCAAATAACATATAACAACATATAAAAAACATGTCCTAATCAATTTCATCTATACCAAAATTCCTAAACTTTTAAATTTATCACGATTTAGTCCCTAAACCGAAACTATTATAATTTTCACATTTAAGTTTCAATTTTGAAATCATTCTCAATTTAATCCTGCAACAGACCATATTAACACATAAATTTAAATATTTTTCCTACACATTTTGGTCTTATTGCATTTTAGCTCCTCAGCTCAAAACTAACAATTTTTACTTTACAAACTAGTCCATTAACATATCTAAGCTTAAAAACTAACCAAATAACCACAAAAGCTTCAAGAAAACATCAATAGAAAGTTTAAAAAACTTTAATAGTTTCGTAAAATAGTCCCTGGGTTAGCTAAATCAAGTTCATAGGATTCCAAAAACATAGAAATTACAAGAAACGGACCAAAGTTCACTTACCAATTGAAGCTTCTAAGTTGGATGAGAAAAATGGATTGTTTCTCTCTACCTTTTGGTTTTAAGGTTGAAGAGGACAACTAAAACTTTGTTTTTCTTTCTTTTTTTTAAAAAAATTTATTATGTTTTAATTAAATAACATAAAATAAACAAATATTCTCCAAATATAATAAACTTTTTTTCTTCAAACATGGCATTTTTCATCGTATAGGTAATGTCGCCAAATATTTAAAGCAAACACGACTACAACTAACTCAAGATCATGTGTCGGATAATTTCTTTCATGTGATTTCAGTTGATGAAAGGTATATGCTACCAATTTTTCGTCCTACATAAGTACACAACCCAGTCAATTCAACGAGGCATCACTGTAAATTGCAAATTCTTTTCTAAATTTAGGCTGAGTCAACATTGGAGCTTCGGTTAACATCTTTTTCAACTGATCAAAACTCTATTGCCATTTATTGGTCCAAACAAACTGAATATCTTTCTGTAGTAGTTTACTCATAAGTAAAGCAATCATCGAAAAGCCTTTCACAAAGCGTCAATAATAACTTCTTAAACCTATAAAACTACGTACTTCAGTAACATTTCGCGGAGATTTCCAGTTCACAATCATGAAAATTTTGTTTGGATCAACTCGAATACCATCTGCAGAAATCACATGCCCCAGAAATCCAACCTCAGGTAACCAAAACTCACATTTGCTAAATTTTGCATATAGATACTTTTCCCGCAAAGTCTGCAACACAAATTTCAAGTGCTGATCATGTTCAGTCTCATTCTTCGAGTAAACCAAAATATCATTGATAAATATGACCACGAACCAATCTAGATGTGCCTGAAATACTCTATTCATCAAATCCATGAGCATAGCAGGGGCATGCATCAAACCAAATGGCATAACAAGAAACTCATAAGGACCATTTCAAGTTCTGAATGCTATTTTTGGAATATCTGGTTTTTTGACTCGCAACTAATAATAACCCGATTGTATATCAATTCTTGAAAATACAGTCGCTCCTTTCAACTAGTCAAACAAATCATTGATTCATGTTAATGGACATTTATTCTTTATTGTCATATTATTCAACTGTCAGTAATCGATAAATAGCCACAGAGTGTCGTCTTTCTTTTCAATAAATAAAATAGGAGCTCCCCAATGTGATACACTCGGTCTAATGAATCCCCAATCTATCAATTCTTGTAGCTGGGTTTTCAACTCTTTTAGTTTTGTTGGTGTCATTCTATACAGTGCTATAAATATCGGACCAGTCACTGGTACAAGGTTAATTACAAATTCAACTTCTCCTTCTAACGGTAATCCATGTAATTCTTCCAGAAAATATTTGTAAATTCATGCACTGTTGGAACCTGATCTATTTTCGATTCAGATGACCAAGTATCTAAAATCTATGCCAGATAAGCTTTAGCACCTTTCTGAATAAACTTGTCTACTTTAATGCTGACCAAATTTGTCTAATACTATGCTAGTTACATAATCAAATTTGTCTACTTTAACACTGACCAAACCACCATTCGGACGTTTCAAAAAAATCTGCCTCTGTTTGCAACTAACAACTGCATCTGTTTGCAACTAACAACTACATCATGAACTGTTAACCAATCCATACCCAAAATAACATTGAATTCATAAAAAAAAACATCAGATCAACAGTAAATTCGTAACTCTAAATTTTCAGTGGACAGTTTTCACAGACTTTATTAACTATTACAGTCTAACCTATCAAATTTGATACCTTAATATCAAATTTAGTCAACTTTACTAGTAAATTCTTTTCTGTGGCTAAAGTTGTGCATATATAGGAATGTCTTCACCTAGGATCAATCAATGCAATAACAGTAACATTAGAAAGAGGAAAAGTACCAACAATAGCATCGGGTGTTATAGCTTCCTCTCTAGCTCGGATCGGTAGGCTTTAACTGGTTTTCGACCTTCCGATCTAATAGTCGTATTGCGTGATTCACTACGATCCACTCCAGAAGCATTTTCAGGCCTCAATTTTCTACCCTTCTGAGAAATAGACACTGATCTGATAGCTTGTTCTAAACCTAATTCAACTTTATTTGGACAATCTCTCATGAAATGTTCTAGTGAGCCACATCGGAAACAAACTCCTATTTTTGATCTACAAATACTGAAATGGGTTTTGCCACAATGTTCACAGGAAGATATGTTTGCATTCAGAACGCTAATAGCACTCGCAACCGAATTAGTTTAGCCTTTGATGGAGTTTGTTGGAACATACTTTTCCTTGTATTCCCAGTAGCAGGAACAGATTGGCTCCTGAACTCTCTTGATTTCTTAGGTGGAGGAGTCAAAAAATTTCTGCACATGCTTCGCTTGCTCGAGCTTTCATTCTTAGCTTTTGCTTATTTCTTTTCATTCCAGATCGCTTCCATTGTTTGAGCATGCTTAGATAGTACCACAAATTCTTTAATATCAAGTGCTCCCACCATTGCTCGGATGTTCTCATTTAATCCCCACTCAAATTTGGAACACATATCAACTTCTGAAGTTATTTGTTCCCGAGCATATTTACTCAAATTCCAAAATTTATGCTTGTATTCAACAACTAACTTATTCCCCTGTTTTGAATCCATGAACTCACATTTCTTGCCTTCCAGATATAGTTTGCTAACATATTTCTTTCTAAACTTAGTATGAAAGAATTCCCATATTACTCGATCTTTAGAACCACTTGTGTTAAGGTAACTCACCACTGATAAGCATATTCTTTCAATAATGAAATAACACATTTTAAGCTATCTTCAGGTGAGCAGTTTAATTCGTCGAAAACACGCTGCGTATTTTCTAACCAATGCTTAGATTTTGCCAGATCATCGTTAAACAATCATTGGAAATCTTTAGCTACACACTTACGGATTTTATTTGTAGGGGGTCAATGAACAATTACCTCATTTAGGTTTTAAGGACAAATAGGTGATGGGGGAGGCATAGGAGGGGGCAAAAGTTATGGAGTCATCAGGTTAGCTCGCATAAACTGTGCAAACCATTCATTCATCAATCAGAAGAAGGCACCACAATCCTCACTTCCTGATAATTAAGATCCAAATATACTCTGACTAGCTCCCTAATCAGAAGTCGAAACATGACTTTCAACATTATCATTTTCAATACAATTTGATTCGTTTGACATCGTAAATATATAAAAGAAAACATAGTCAGATCGGATCGGATCAGAAGCATCACAAAAAATATAGGTTATTGTGGCATGTATTTCTAAACTAAATACACGCTACGTTCAATACTAGAATTGACTAAGTCGTAACTCTGATACCAATAAATGTAACACCCTATACTTGGTTCAGTTGCCTGATTCGAGCTATAAGGTATTACAACTATAAAACTAAAACATCTTCCACAATTTAAATAAAAAAACCAAATAATTCATTTGCAATCATTTTCCATATTATTAAATCAAAACAGAACTTAATTCGAGCTTACGGAACATTTAAAACAAACCTTGAACAATTCTAGATTTAAATGAAACTTTTAAAAAACAATTGAATAAAAATTACAAACATGGTCACATGGTCGTGTGATAGAGCTCAGCCCATGTGGCTCAAGAATATGGTCGTGTAGATAAACCGTGTAACAACATGTACCCGTGTCACCAAGTCGTGTAACTCTCTGAAGTCGTGTGAATAGACCTATATCCAAAATAATAAAAAAACCACATGGTCGTGTCCTGTAATCGTATGGGGCACATGGCCGAGTGACAGACCGTGTCATAGGTCGTGTGTACCCAAAAATACCTTCAAACTCAAGCCATTTCACCTACACTTCCTTAGATACCAAGCCATGCAATTACTAACACATAACCCAAATGTACCAAAACATGCCAAAATATACCAATTTACATTCAACCTATGTGCCTAACCAATATGCCACAATTGGCACCATAATTCAAACATGAAGCATCAACCATTCATGCCATTCAAATCAATCAATGAAGCATCAACCATTCATGCCATTCAAATCAATCATTCCAACATTCATAGCCAAAACATGCTATTACCTAAACACATATAAAGCATTCAAATGAAATTTTAAATTGGAAGTCCTTAAGTGGTAATTAGACCATTAGTTAATTGATGGACAAAAATGGGCATAGGATTAGTGAAATAGA